>JAHPZR010026056.1:0-2500 GCA_019787425.1 Platygyra sinensis
TGAGGTAAACAAAAACTTGCCAGAACTTGCAGGGGGAAAGCCCTGAGAGTAAAAGGCAGCGAGGGTCACGTTTCGCGTAATGAAATTCGGTCGTTACGTAACAATAGATGACGGCGGTAACCATGTCACGTTTCACGAGATGGCTTATGGTGCAATCGGCTACAAGGGGTAAACTGCTCGAGTGTAGTCGTTGTCAGTTGTTGTGCTACAGATTGATCAGTTGATTGGCGTGGCTATAGTCGTAAGTGAATCAACAAGGACTGCTTGCAGACAAGAAACGTGAAGGTAGGTGTTCGGGTGATTATTTTGTCTTTACTGTGTGTGAAATACATTTTTCTGGCTTTATCGAAGCGTTGGATTTGAAGGGAATATTACGTACGCTAACTAGTGAGACAATCTCAGATAGTGCAGAGTATTATGCAGGATATTCAGTACTTTTTGATTCATCCGCTGCCTGTATGTAACCTGTTAGTTCAAAGCTCAAAAATAACTTACAATTAATGTTTGTCAAGACGATTTTAAATTTTACTCTGGTGTTTTACGTTGAATTTCGTTCATTTAAAATTTATAAGTACGTTAAACTACATGTAGCAAACGCGATAATTTTATTTTTTTCAACGTCAATATTTGTAACTTGATACTTTTGTTTTCCTCCAAAAGTTTGTAACATGATACCCTTGTTTTCTCAAAAAAAAACATACAAATGAAGATATTCTCGCTCATTTCCTGCTAGAGAAAGATAAAATAACGTTATTGACTTATGAAGGAAAAAAAGGAAGAGGAATGATTTTGTTTCATTCCAGAGGCAAATTTTCATATCATCGATAAACAAGTACTAATTCAATTATCAAATGGTCACCTCGTGTCTTGGAATAGCACGTTCTTATTATGTTACCACCGTTGCTTTTAACAATAAACCAGTTCAAAATACACAATGTTATCGATGTCGATTAATACAACCGAGAAGCGTTTTAAGTTGACCGATATTATATCCTACATCGGTGAATGAGTCCGCTCAAAGACTGACTAAATTTATTTGCGGTTTCCGTAAGTGCCACAGTGTCTACAGCAATATTTGAGGAGTTTCTTTTGTCACGAATCCTCAAAACAAGGCGAATTAATTAATTGTAATTAATTAATTAAACAAGCATTAAAGTTTACACCTTATTGCCATAGTGATTTAGTGCTGTCAATCCCCAAACCATCCCAATAGTGCACTCTGCACTGAAAAAGGTATTACGTCAGCCACATAATGCTCTGATGTTCCAGGTTTCACTTTCGCTACGTGACAAATAATATCCTGCTTACTTTGCAAGTTTATTCTGCCACAAGTATCGGTCATTAATTTATTTGCACATTTGCGAGTATTTCTTGTGGGATTAGGCAATTCAAGTGAATTCTTGGGCTCTTTTAACGAAGGGAGTGAAGAGATTTGAAGGATAATTAAGTATTTGCTGAGGTAAACAAGACTTGCCAGAACTTGCAGGCATGTACTAAAACCAGGAACACCGGAACACCCCGGAACACCCCGGAACACCGGAACACCCCGGAACGCCGGAACACCGGAACACCGGAACACCCCGGAACACCCCGGAACACCGGAACACCCCGGAACAGCCGAAAAACCCCGAACACTGAATTTGACGGTGTTGTTTTGTTTTCTAATAACAGACATGCAAAATAAAATGTCAATATCATTTGTTTACCCACGTAACACGGAGGAGCTTAGATGTAGGCTCTAAAAATATAGAAAAAAGGAAAAAGGAAAGGTGATGGACATGGATGATTTGAACTTACCGAAAGAACACAATTCAGCCATGTTGGTGATGTTCGCCACGCAATTTGTGAGTTGACGGGATTCCTGATCAGCTGTTGCTCAGTACAAAAGTAGATCCGCAATGCATAGTTACAGCTGATACTTACGTACAGGCCGCTTACGAGTTTTCGACTATTTTTCGCTTGGTCTTTGTTTACCCATTACAGACCGCATGATATTCTCAGGGAAAAAATATCTATTCATAGTAACGAGACAAACTATTATCACATAGGGGGAGCTGGAATGGTGGAATGGCACTCGACTCCCACCATATTGTTACCCGGGTTCGCGCCCCGGATCCGGGGTATGTTTGTTGATGCTTGTTTTTCTCCGGGTTTTCCAGTTTTCATCCCTCCACAAAACAAACGCTTCTAAATTCTAATTCGATCTCATACACGTACACTTTATAACGAGCTCTTAGCTCTTCCGTTATCCGTGGGTAAACAAATTATATTGGCATTTTATTTTTTACATGTCTGTAATGGGAAAAAAAAACAGCATCGTCAAATTCGGTGTTCCGGTGTTCCGGGGTGTTCCGGCGTTCCGGCGTTCCGGTGTTCCGGTGTTCCGGGCTGTTCCGGTGTTCCGGTGTTCCGGGCTGTTCCGGTGTTCCGGGCTGTTCCGGTGTTCCGGTGTTCCGGTGTTCCGGTATTCCGGTGTTCCGGTGTTCCTGGTTTTAGTACA
>JAHPZR010026056.1:7500-10000 GCA_019787425.1 Platygyra sinensis
ATATTATCATTGAATCACGCAACTTGTACTGTTCACTTTCGCTGTGGAATCGATCACGCAACTTATGATCTGTTGACCCGTCAATATACGAAAAATCCAGAGCTTTGTAGTGTGCGCTGTGAAGATGAATTTGGCTTGGAATTTTACCGGAACGGAGCGCTTAACCCTGTACTATGGTTCTGTGGAGGAATTGGGGCGGCTGGCATCTTTTTTTCGCTTCAAGAAGGAGTGACTTTAAAACCGAGTATGTAGCTTTTACTCTTCTTACGAGAGGAAACTCAGAAAACGATAAATCGCTTAACAGGTTTCAAACCGCGCTGAAACGCAAGATGACTATAAAAAAGACAACAAGGCATTGAGGTCAGTTGCTTTTATTACACTGAAAATTTACTAAAATTTAGGCTAAAATGTCTATTGACGTTTGTCGCGTGTCATTGCTGATGTTGTTAAAAAGCTGTATGTTCACCTCGTTAGACCTCAGTCTCAAGTGTGGTCTACTCATCAAGGCTGTACAACTTCGGGCGACTAAGCTCATGGTTGGGAATAGGATTTCTTACAAAGAACGTTTGAATAAGACTGGTTGATGTAGCTATCTTCTAGACGAATCTATTTACTCTTCATTTCTATCATGGCCTCGATATCTCTAATTATCTGCAGTTATATAATTCTGAGCATGAACCCGATATTTTGAGTTAGTTGGTCAGTTACTTTTATTACACTGAAAATTTACTAAAATTTAGGCTAAAATGTCTATTGACGTTTGTCGCGTGTCATTGCTGATGTTATTAATCAAAGGGCTCTTATGAGCCAACTCATTCATGTTCTTAGCCATGAAATGACTTAAGTGTTTCTTGTGTATTATAGCATTTAACAATGTTGGTGGTGCATCAATACGCATCAAGCTTTTTCCTGACATGTATCTTAGCTATCAGCAGGCTTACAATTGACTGATTGGGTAAACTAATCATTTGCTGTACAATAGATTAGGACAATATAGCATCATTCTTTATGTTTTGTTGTCAAGCATTTGTGTTCATTGTTTAGTAAATGTTGTGTCATCTAAATGAAGTGAAAGCCTCATTCACTGTTTGCTTGTTACAGTTTATGTATGATATTTTATTCAAAAAAATGTATGTGATTAGTGCAACATTTATCAGTACACCTTGAGAAAGCTTGTGTAACTGTTTTTAAAACGTACCATATTACAAAAAGTACAGGTCTAGATGAAATTAAAGGTGGTGAGCTACAAATTGTACATCAGTTATCTGCCGGCTAAATGAAGTTGAAAGTGTGTTAGCTTGGTTTTCGAAGGAAAGCGTTGAAGTCTGATGGAGTCAGTTTGCCAAGACAATCCACCTTGAACTCAAAGTATTTATCATTTAAAGTTCTTGGGTTGTCATTGTCATTATTCATTTGACTGTATTATTGTTTATAATAATTACTTATTACTTTTTTTTATTAAATAACTATTATGGGTAGCTAGGAATAATCCAGCAGATGGAACATTAACTGCTGCCCCTGAAATTAAATAGATAAAAAAGATGAAGATACAAATAAAAATAATTTGGAAGATACCAGAAATAGGGCACTTCCCTTTTTAGTAAACCCGGGCCTAGCAGGACAAGAGTCTTGAGTGAAAGCAAACACACTGCAGATAACTCTGTTCAACTCTGTTTTCAACAACCTGAGATATTGAATAGATTATTTACCTGCATTTCAATCCCATTTGGGTGATTACAATAGTCACCAAGTGTTACACAGCTTTTAAGATTGTCAGTTTTGGTATCATGGTTAGATTCATTAAACTTGATGTCTTGTTTTGCCTGATCGATCTGGGTCTACGCGTGTAACACACGAGCGACGATAATCAGCAACGAAGTACAGATTCCATTCCACTTTATGCATTTCAGGATATCATCTGTTACTGATAATATTATTATTATTATTCGACTTAGGGCCATTATTATAAAGCAATAGTAGTCATCTGGCATTTCAGGGGAACTAGCAATTTCATAACGCTGTAAATAAGCTTATTAGTGAATGGAGCTTTATAGCAATTGTCACGCAGCGATCGTAACCCTGGCGAATATTTCTGGACTCTTAGTCTGAAACAGACTTAAGTTTAGTTCTGGGTCATTTCGATTTGACGCGTGGGCTGTAAGACTTATATGTTTTGCTTAAAGCAAATTTAAACAATTAAAGAAAGCAATATTTACTCACCAGAAATCACAAACGATTGAAGTCAAAATCCACAATGGCTGCCTTCAATGAGCTGAGAAGACTCATTGAGCCCGTAATGACCATAATGGAGGCCCACGAATCCAACGAATATCTCAAACCAGTTTGGGCTCCACAAATTCTAAAATTTTTCAACATTTTTAACCAAATTCACTCCATGTATCAACTAATACAGTATACATCCCATCTGGCGTGGACAACATTCGTAAAATATGGCTGCCTTCTTGGGCACGTAAGGGTTGGTACGCGGGCTCATTTTCGG
>JAHPZR010026056.1:15000-27500 GCA_019787425.1 Platygyra sinensis
ATCTTGCAACAGAAATGAGCCTAAACAATGCATTTACACACGGCAAATTACAAAGGTGCCAAACTCAACGAAGCGACATGCAGATAACAGTGGAAATCACTCAGACCTACGACGACCTCTAAAAATTTGCCGCAGCACGGTCTAACGGCTCAACTCTACTTAAAATGCCATAAAACTAGTCGGTAGAACGGCAACAGTATCTTTGCCTTTCAGTAAATATTCAAAACATTTCACTTAAAGTGGCTTTAAACAACACGACGGAAAGTTACAACGATTAAAAGCAGATCCAAGTCGAATAGCGCAGCCAAATTCTCCGCCATCGTGATTTTGGCACTTTTGATTATGCTATCTCGCTAATTTATTACACCCAGGAGTTCAGGGTGTAAGATGGACACGTTACCAGCCGATGCCAGGGTCTTCAAGTTCCCGGCCCGCCCCCAAGCCAGGGCAAAGACCCTGGGAACGAGGTTGTCACTATGGGTGTCGTCCTAGGCGTCGGCATCGTTGTTACTAAAAAGCCAAACGGACTCAGAAGTTGCCTGAATGCATTTTTTTTGGTTCAACTAGAGATTTGTGTTTGGGTGACCAAACGGACTCGCAACTTTCTTCGCGAGAACACATGGCAAAAAAAAAACCCATTCCAAGGCACTCCTATTCTGTATTTCATTGGCTACCAAAAGGTTATTAGACGTCACTACCCTTGTGTCGACTTGCGTGCAAATTTGATCTCGACCAAGGTGAGCGCAAGTCATCACAAGCCTCAACGCAAGTCAGTTCACTCAAGTCCTAACCAAACTGAGTCGCAAGTGGACCCAAGTTCTTCAATAAGTTGCTTCAAGTCCGTTTGATCAGGGCTTTTTTTAAAAGTTCCCTATTGTCAATTCTGGTATACTCACTGAATGGTGGATAAGTCGTGTATGGTAGCCATGGAGCCGATGTACTGAAATTTGCTAAAATTTGGAAAAAGACGAATAAACGCAAATCAAAATTCTTTTATGCTCATTTAAAAATTGAAATGTGTGTTTCACTATACCATCCTGGGTGTAATTAGAAAGTAATTTAAAGACCTTACTTATATGCCTCTTTTTTCGTTCATAATTCCTCTTTTAAAGGATTTCTTCTGCTTGTCAGGACAGATGGGTCAGGCAAACCGGAACACAAGTCTCATGTATTATTATTATTATTATTATTATTATTATTATTATTATTATTGTCATAATCGTATCTATAACAAAATTCGCGATCGTGATGGGTTCTCCGCGCGCCTATTTGTCACGTAATCGGCGCGGGATCACGTGGGTGTCCAATTACAGCTGTCCGATTTGATCTTTTTGTAATCGGACACCTCTAATTGGATACCCACGTGATTTTCACGCCAATTACGCACGCTTCAATGGCTTCCTTAGCAATGCTTTCTGCAGTTTTCAAAACTTAGGAAAAGCGATACAGACGTTTTCGCTCATTATTATTATTTGCGTTGTTGTTGTTATTGTTGTTTTTAGAGAGAAAGAAAAATTCTGCGTATATCTAGGAAGAGACTTTAATCATGGACTTCGCCTCAGTAATCTCTTTTTTCTGGCTAGTTTTTATTTTCCATTTGTCAAACAACATATAAGAAACATTCATTTTACCTTGTGGAACATTTGAGAAAACCAGCTTGTACCCTGGGCCATTGATAATGCTATCTGAATGGAAGGTCACAATAGCATAGTACCCAGTTACGTAAACAACCTCGCTAGTTTTATCACCACAGAAAGTGCCAAACGTCTGATTTTGCTGATTGGTTATCTTTACATAGTCAAACCTGCGTGGGTAAAAAATTTACAGATTCTAAAGAAATGGTGGTAGTTTGAATTTTACAAATTTCGTTTTCTTTTTAAGTTCTCGGGGTAGGGGGGTTCTTGTATAAAGAGGTCGGGAATGCTCATCGGAAAATGAACCTATAAAGGAGACTGTCCAATCTTCTCAAGCTTTATTTGATCTCTAAAAGATACCACTTAAAAGAGGCTCGGTTACCAGCCGTTGTTCAGCCGCGGTATAGACAAGGTGAGACCGTACTCGAGAGACCGGTGGAAATCGAGCCTAAATGCGGAAATAAGAGGCTTTTTAATTGTGGCTTTTTCGAGTGCACCCTAAAATACTCTTTGACAGCCAAAAATAGTGGTGTTTAGTCATTAACACCCTAACTGCGTCCAGAATCCTTGGTTTACAACCCTCAGTGAGACGACAAGCATCTATGGGAGTCTTCCGCTCGTAAGTTACGGCTTAACTTGTGTGAGTTGCCAATTTCGTCGCCAAGTGTAACTTGGGACTCAAGAGTTTTAGCTCAAGAATGATCTGTTTTAACTGTCAGCGCCAGATCACTTCTCGGTCGGCTTCTACCTATGTTAGACACATTTTGAACGAGCACTATCCTTTAATTCCCATGCAACAAGTCTTCTTTTGTTAAACGAGTTAAGTCCTAGCTTGTGCATCTTGAAAAGGTCAGCCTAAATTTTTTAAGTTAGTCGTTTGTAATCCGTGTCAATCTTCTCCATCCTTCTCCATCCTTGCTTCTTTATGGCTTATTATTATCTCTTTGGTGTTTTTCTATCTTAGTAAACCATCATTTTAAGCCTTCTTTCAAGTTAAAGGCAATTCTACACGGTGATCAAAATAACTCAAAATATTGTCACTCAGCTCGTTTAAGGTTTAATCTAAACCTCGGAATGTGTCATTAACTTAGTATTTTTGACAGTTGGTCATGTATGGAAATCATAAGAAAAAATTGCGAATGTTGATCTTCGCATGTTCGAAATTGAATAGGGAAGGACCTGGCGAACGTCTCGGAGAATAGGGTCGGGAAGCGAGAGGTTCTCATCCCCTGCCTCTCTCCCCCCCCCCCCCCCCCCCTGCGATCGACATCCCCGCCACTAAATACGCTTGAATCCCTGTTTGCATGATTAACTTTTTTTTAGTCGGACATGAAAGCTTATTGATATTCCGTAGATAGATAGAAACTTCATTTAAGTGTCAAACCATGTAGCCTGGGAGAAACCCATACTTTAACTTTAAGCCTTTTCTGGACAGATCAGCTCAAGGGAGAAACGCGCAAACAGGTTATACAGCCCTTATTAAAGCACCGTGACCCATGAAACACAGAACACTGAACCAAGGCCAGACCACAATACCGGGAACTCCATGCCCTGCTCTTTACATACTTAGCCTACGTGGTAGGCCGTAGAAAGGGAGGGAGGAAACTCAAATTGAGCGCGGGAGGGAGAAGGTACGATCCTCCCGCGTCCGATCTTCTCGCGCTTCACGCGCTCGTCTTTCCCTTTCCCTCCCCTTCGGACGCCTGCCACGCAGGCTATAACATACTAATAAGGATACACATATTAATATAAAATACTACATCTCTGAAGCGTTTGCGGATAGTGGTTACGTACCAGCAATCATTAATCCCGAAATATTGGAAGTCAATTTTCAACGCCTTGCCTTGAGGAATGTAGATGTAATAAGTACAGTCCATGTTATGTGGATAGTAGCCTGGATATCCGGGACTTGTAAGTTGGTCATTCTGCACATATCCACATCCTGTCATTTAAGAATATATTAAAAACGAGAACACAGTGTCACGATGATGCAAAGGACCGCAAACGAAAATGCTGCCTGTGAACGCAGGATCACATGATATCCTATTTAGGATAAGAATAGGGCCTGGGGAAAATCCCATAAAAAAGAAATAACGACAGGGGGTGTACCTTTCAAGCGGTTTTGGTTCCTTCAAAAGTGTTTAGCGACAAAAGGTCCATAGCGGAAGCTTTGGCGGTACCTTTTAGGGTATTGAGCCAAAAACATATGACCAGAGATAATGTACTGTTTTAGACTTGGTGCCTTTTAGGGGGGAGAAAAATTTCAAGCCACGCCCATAAAACAGGATCTTGGTACCTCCAAGGGGTTCTCAACCTCGTTCCCAGGGCTCTGAAATCGTGGTTGAGAGGTTCTTTCAAAATTTTCGACGAGCACCTTCGTCCATTTTACATTGGAGTCCCCCCCGGGGCATAGAGGTAACAATCAATACAAACTACGGTGGATAGGTTAAGTTGTCCAGTACATACAAAAATCAAACATAGTCTATTGAATTGAAAAGGAAATAAATTAATCATTTATATTACAAATAAACGTTAATTATATTTTACAACTTTTTGTCAGACGCCCAGTTAACCTCGGGGAACAAAAGCTCGATATGGAAGCAAAATTTAGAGAAAAATGTTTCCCCAGATTTGAAATCACGACTTTTCAGAACATAATTATATTCATATTCCACGAAGTGATGATCAGTATCGCTTTTCCCCACTGCTATCTACTAATGATTCTTTAGATAGTCAGCAGTCTAGCAGTGTGCGTTTCTTTACGTTTTCGCAGTGTCTGTGAAGAGGATTAAATTAAGTTTTAAGCGATTAGTAGATTCCTACAAAAACAATAAGATTATTCGCTCTCGATCTCTATGGGCGTGAAAGTTGACGAGGCGCAGCCCCAGTCAATTATCACGCGATAGAAATCCCGTGCTCATTCTCTCATTGTTAATTATCGAAAGACTGGACTCCAGAATAAACACAAACTGTCTTTGCAGGTTTAGTGTGAAAAGCTCTAGATAACTACGTCTACCCAGTGTTACAACATTAATCATACCGTTTGGTGTAGGGCCGGTTGGCATGGTTTCTAGGAAAATCAAAAAAATATTTCATCAGAGACGTTTTTAATATTTAAATAGAGCGCCTTCCAAACTTTCAAATTATGATCAGGGAATGGCATCACAAAATAAACGTGTAAACGTTAAACTAAACGTACACTCGCTAACCCCAAGACAAATCTCCATTTGAGAAATAATATACATATGCCATGTTTCTATCAAGTTTTAGTATAAGTCTTGTTTGCTTTGATCATCAAAATGTAAATTCTCTTTGATCACTGAAAAAGGAAACAAACATCAGCGATAAACGTATTGAACTTGCACATTGTTTGAGTAGGACTTGACGTTTCGTGTTTTGTACTTTCGTGGCCAGGAGTGAATGAATCCCATTTCGTGTAGAAACCTGTGAAAGTTTACTTTCGTTAGATGAATGTCATGAAAGTGTTATTTTTGATATTAAACGTGTGACAAGAATGTGTGATGGAATTGCTGGCTTTACTTCACTCAAACCTACCAAATGTAATAACAATAATGAAATAGTGTTTTACAATCACTGTCTATCTGTGTTAAAATTAAAACTTCCCAAACAAACGAGATTACAGCGTTCATTTGGCTTTCATTGCAATTTTCTTGAATTTCCTTCAGCAAAATTTTCCAAAATTATAAACAATCAGTACACTAAATCCGACTAGACAAAATTTTTAACACGTAAAAAGTAATAGTTATTCTGGTGCTTTTTCGTGTTTTTATAAATGTTTTTTTCGCCATCAAAAACGAGCGCCTAGTTAAGGGAAATAGTTATATAACCAGTCTGCCCAAATTTTACAGAATTTCACGGAAGAGATACGAGGAAATCCACTGCCAGTTTTGGTTTTTGTGCGTGATAATCTAGCTTACCTTACGAAGTATCAGGAAAGAAAACAGTTTCCCTCCATTTTTAGATAATAAATCAGGTTTATAGCATCTTCCGCCTCATACGTGTCATATCAAACATGACTTATCAACCGAGACTGCTCCTTATTAAAGACAGTAAGTTCACCAAGCTGTTTCAAGTGGATCAACGGGCGGTATCAGTTTGAAACACGACTTATCTCAGGTATGAAAGAAAGGAAAACATGTTTCTCTGCAGCTTTCTCCTCCAGAGTATTTTTGAAAAAGTTTTGTCAGAAATGTACGTTATAATCTCCCTATCGAAATTTAAAGAATCTTTGCTAAATGTTAGTTAAGAATTTGTATTCAGAGGCAGTATTTCCATTGTACTTACGATAGGGAGGAGTCGTATAAGGTGCTGATGTGCTCGCAATTCCTAAAATAGTAATAAAAAAATACCACGTGAAACTTTTCAAAGTGAACATGTCACTGTGTATAAACTCAGCCTCTGTAAGACGAACGTTGGTTGGCACTGTTTATTGCGCGGTAAAAAATAGCTCTTAACTTTTACGTAATCGTATGAAACTAGTAGTTTATATCTGACTTAAATATGGAAGCAGCAGTTGTATGTCGTACTTTCTGTGATGCTGTATGCATCACGGAGGCGGAGCAGCCTCTTGCACTGAACACCTGGACGAGGCGAGAGGCAAGGAGAGAGTGTGGGCGAGTGGTCTCTGGTTCACGTCCTGCATGCCAGTCTGCCCACTAAGCTGGAGTTGTGTCTCTATTCAACTCCTCAGCTACTCTTACAAATAGCCAATTGGTCTGCCTCCTGTCAGTTGGGATTTTTAAGCCTTATTTGCAATATTTGTTTCTTTAAGTTAAGGTGGCATACCTGGGAACTAGCTACCTGTAGCTGTTAAGCACGTCGACTACTATAAACATTCATCAACAACTATGGCTCGATTGCCGTATCTGTTAAGTGTGTGAAGCATCCGAACGTTCAGTTTCAAGTCAGTTCTCAAACTCATTAATAATTCATCACGTTAAAACAAAGAAAATCACAAGCGTGAAGAAGGTTTGGATACCCGGTCTTAATTAGCATAGATTTTGACGATTTTACTTCTTCGTTTACTCTTCAGTTTTTGTTTCGATTGAGAAGAAATATCAAACACTCGAGATAGTGTTTCATCAGCTATTCAAACACCTCGAATTTCGTCAAAAATACTCCGCTGCGCGTCGTATTTTCAACTCTCTTCTCGGTGTTTGGATATCCCGATGAAACACTGTCTCTCGTGTTAGATATATTGCTTAAAAAATTAAGGAAAATTTCCATTTTCAAACTCGCGGATTATAATAAAGACAAAAAAAACAAACAAAACAAAACATGTGGCTATATTTTTAAAAGCTATTAAAAACCTATTTATTTTCCCCAAAGATGGCAGTATAAATTTATCCATCATTTTTCAAACAAATAAGTATCATTTACAACGCAATGTCTGCTGTCAGGACTCGGACCCGAGGCCCGCTCCTCGAAAGCCCTGGAAACTTTTTCAGCCAGTCATAATTCATTTAAACTGCACTGCTCTCAAACAATCAATATCGTGTAGTTTTTTCATGTATATGATGTGATGATGATGATGATGATGATCACACTTTATTTTACGAGGATAACATTGATTACTGATGAATCAAACGTTTACAGAATGGCCCTCCCTAAGTTAATCTAAAACCAGAGTGTAAACCTAAAATAATTACTAATAAATTAATCAATACGTGTAGTTTGCATTAAAAATTAACGGAGTTTTCTAATAGCATTTTTTGGATTTCCATTTAATAGAAGTGACAGTCAGTACCATTTGGCGCTGCTGTTGTAAATTCATGGTGGACAGGTCGCATTTTGTACAGAAATCATAGAGAACTAAGTGAAAAGCATAGAGCGCACAGTAACGCTCTTCAAATCGGAAGAATTTGAGAACGCCGCCTTTCGTGCAGACGAAAACGTTTTGAAAAAGGAGGTTTTCGAAAATGATGACGTCACGATAATCACGTGATCTCGTTTCCCAAGGTTTCCTCACACATTAATCCAAAATGGACGGCCATTTGTTGCGTTTTTATATTCCTACGGTGAAAGTGCGCGGGACGGTAAAATATTGAATGCGCTCTCAGAATGAATTAAGCACTTTTTTAAAGTTCTCTGGTGTGGTGCGGACGGAAAACATTTAGGATCAATATCAGTATCTGGGCAACTGCGCACCTACCCCTCCCCTAACCCAACAGTAACACTAACTTATTAACTTATTATCATAACATGTTGGATTAGGGGAGGGGTAGGTGCGCAGTTGCCCAGATACTGATATTGATCCAACATTTATTACGTCTTCAGAGCGAAAACTCCGTTTTCAAATTTCTCCGTCGTAGTATATGAACAAGCCTAAAACTCGGTTTAGTAATAGCGTTTACAGAGGGAAATCTCCTTGAGGCCGATATCACCTTCAACCCGCCAGCGCTTAATTCTGATTTGCATAGCATGAAGTGAACAGTCCTATTATCACCTCCCATTGTTAAGCCGCTAATTCGTTGCAGGAATCTTCCAAGAAGAAAATAAAACTATAGTTGATGTGTTTCCCTACTCAAAGTAAAGTTCTAAACTTTGTAATGAACATGGTTAAAAGAAATGCTTTGGCATACCAGCTGTAGGCGGAGCCGTCGGCAGTGCAGTAGATGGAGACTGGGTACCATTCACTGCAGATACAAAAGATATGCAAATTGTTAAATAAACATGAGCATTTACATTTTGTAATTCATTCATTCATTCACTCATGGACGAAAATTAGCAAGGCTGAAAATATGTTCCTTTATAAAACAACTGAACCATTATACGCGCTCTCGTTGGTTGCGGTTGCGACGTTTCAGATTTGCGCGTATGTTTAAGAATTATTTTATAAAAGTAATGGAGTACTTTCTCCGTGTTTACAGAGCCTCATCTTCGTACTCGGAGGGTTGGGAGAATTCTCGAAAGTTATGCAAACTCTCGACTACGTCTCGTCTTCAAGCCACAAACCAAGTTTCTACACCACACTTCACCCCGAAGTACTTTTTCTCTCGCCGCTTTTCCGCCCGCTTACCAACTGACCTGGAACAGGCTAACTGCATGGAATAACTTTCAACCAATCAAAAGGAAAGGTATAAGCTTTATATACATTTTGCGACTGCAAACACAAACACTGGTCCACAAACGAACGAAAACAAGTGTGATTTCTATCACAGTCCAAACGCAATGAATTTTTCTAAATAATCCAGTTTATTTGAACATAATCTGTCGGGACCTTTCAAACGAGTGCGAGATTTTCTACAAGTAAAACTCTTCAAGCTTAGTACATTTTAGCTGATTATTTGTTTTCAACCCAATCTTGTATTGATAGTTTCCTAATTAACTGCTCAAAACCAAGAGAAGTGAGAATTATGGGACCAAAACTGGATTATTTAGCTCATACTTGCACTGCTATCTAGCGCTGTGTTCACACTCGGTCTCCGAGCACCATGCACCGGCAAAAAAGGTGTTGCCTTCAGACAGTGGGAACTCCAAAAACCCAGATGCCAATAAGGGAGTTTTAGCAAGCCAAGGCGACGGCAACAAAAACGTCACCCAACAAAACGTTTAATGAGCAGAACAATGGTTCTAAATGTGCGTTTTAAACATTTGTTCATTTCTTTGTCATCCTCTGCTGCAAAACAATAACGTAAAATGAATTTTGGAGAACGTGTGTTGCAATGGGTAATTTTTGCTGTCATCCTTTCGAATTAGCTCTCTGTCATTACATATTTAGCCTGAGCGGTTTTTAGACTGATAAGTGAACTGAACAGATCTACACAGTTGCCATATTCGAAGGTAAAATCGAAATCCGTTTTTTTACTAGGCGTCTTCCTCGGCGTCGGCTTCGTCATTCCTTAAACTCCCTATTAACTGCCTCAGTACGAGCAACTTGATCAAATTCTGGTGCGAGGTCTTGGAGAAAGGTGTGTACACATTGGTTCTCAGCACTCTGGCGCCCTGTTTGAGCATCAAGTGTGAACACCGCCAAAGACCAGGATCTGAATACCTTACAATTAGGCCCCGTCCATCCTACGCCGGAGGAATTTGAAAGCGGAGGTTTCCACACTCTGGAAACGTATCAAATGTTCTTCGTCCACACTAGAAAACGGATAAAATGTTTTTCGTCCACAGTACGCCGGAGACCTTTGAAAACGCAACAATCACAGGCGGCAGAAACGCTTGAGTGCACCCGTGAGCATGCGCATAGCAAGGTTTTAGTTGAACCCACGTGGCTAACCGCTTTGTTGTTGCCACCATCTTTTAAATCATTTCGGCCGCCATTTTGGATTTGCAGACAAGTCACCTGATTATCGTGACGTCATCGTTTTTCCCAAAAACTCCGTTTTCAAAATGTTTTCCGTCAACACTAAAAAGCAAAGCTCCGTTTTCAAATTCCTCCGCTTTCAAGAGCGTTTTTGAAAAGCTCTGTTTTCGGTGGACAATTCCTCCGGATTAGTGTGGACGGAAGGCCTAACCGGAGAAATAAAGCTTGGTTTTCAAATTCCTCCGGCGAAGTGTGGACGGGGCCTTACTGTACTCACAGAAAGCATTGAAAGATAACAAGTATCCAGGCCGTGTATCACAGCAGTCAGAGTGAAATTTCAGCACAACATAGTCTCCTGTTACATTGACATGAAATCCATCTTTAACGCCGCAATATTCCCCAAATGTGTGGTTTTTTTCGTTGGTGATCTTCAAATAGTCATCGCTAAGAATAAAATAGGTTGTAAAAAATTTAAAAATACGTCTTGAAAGATTAGCTCAGATTATCCCAGCTTGAGCTATAAGAGATATAACATGCTTAGTAAGGAGAATTTTTATGTTTACTCTGGGTTTTAAAACGAGAAACGTGCAGTAACGGTTAACTCTGAAAAACGACAATAACATAAATTGTAACAAGAAGAGATCAATTTCAAATTGATATCAGTTACCCTTATTTCAACCCTATAAAGTTGGACAGTGGGTCCTGCTTTAATTGATCCTTAGTTGAGATAAACACTGGGAATTTCAGTTTTAACTGAAACAGACCCAGCCGTAAAACTGTTGACATGGCAGTGACACAATGAGCGTCATTTTGTTTCTTTTGTTATTTATGTTTCAAATGCGAAGTTTAAAGAACACTGCTCTAACATTTCTACAGATTTCAGATCATGGTCTCTTGCCTTGACATAGTCCAGTCCCTGAATTCTCCTTTCTTCCCAAAACATATAGGGGCTGAACCCAGGCGGGCGAAAGAAGAGTCCAGGATAACTTGCATGCGCATGCTCAGAACGAACCAATCAAAAATTACTAGGGACCAACAACGCCGCTCGCGTCAATGTGTCGTGCAATGCCTTTTTCAGCTCGTGCTCTAAAAGAAAACATTTTCTTTTGAAGTTGATATTGCCGTTAAAAACATGAAAACGTGAAACTCGAAATATGGCTTATCGTGGTCGGTACACTTATCGACTAAGAGTACGCGTAATTACTCTTTTCTCAAACATTGTTTTTCGTATTGTTTTTGTATGTTGAGCGATTTTGCAAAAAGTTTTTGAAAGGAAAGTCTGACGCGTGCAAGTAGTGATATGCATAATGCAGCGAGTGCACTTTCAAGTCCGAGTCGGTGCTTTCAATTGTCAACAAATCTTGGCAAAGATTTCTTTCGTTATCTTTGATATTGTGATAAAAAAACAAATCGAATGTGGTTAGCGTGGCACTGGTGAAATTCCACTGATTTGGGATTAATTGACATGTTTTTAATCAATCTGCATGCAGAAATTGTTGCTTGTATGTTATCATTCAGAAAATCGCGCCACAAGTCAAATCTGGAAAATACTTCCAAATATGGTTTTTCCCCCGATTTGGGGGGAAAAAATGGCGGCGTTCTGAGCATGCGCATCCAAGTTATCCTGGACTCTTCTTTCGCCCGCCCAGGTTCAGCCCCTATATGGGGCGGGAAGAAAGGAGAGTTCAGGGACTGGACTAGCCTTGACATAGTGTTGTACTGTTTAAGTGGAACTGGTTATGACATCATCACTTTCCTCATTTGCATAATACTAAAACGTAAATATCACTAGAACAAGAGAAGACATTTCAAAAAGAGAAACGACATTCTTCTTTACTTTGAAAAGCCTTTCAAATAATCAGCAATTATCTTTCACTTTTTATGCACTTTACCTAATCAGGCTGTGATAATCTATTTTTACCTCACATAGATATTTTGATTGTTAATAACTCATTCTTACAAGCAAAACGCATAAATAAACACATAATTGATCTCCACGTCAAAGACGACGAAATCGATTCTCATCGCCATGCCTGGAGGGATTGGGACCCAATATTCACAGTCCATGTAGTTTGGATAGTAGGAGGGGTATCCGGGACTTTTCAGCGTGTTATTAGCATAGTTAAAACTCCCACATCCTGTCAAAGAAAAAACATGTATAAACAATAGCTTCCATTGGCTCGTGAATATTTAACAATTATTCCTCGAGCCCGAATGGGCTATTGACTCAGAGGCCGTGAGGGCGAGAGAAATGATTGTTTTAGTAATTGATCCAACTAGTTGGTCAAAAAAATATCGAGACAAAACATCTTTCGCTAGTTAAAGCGATTCAGCCGCCATTGTTTTGGTTTTCTAAGCCGGCGCTTTTCGCTACTAGTGGGCTATAACAAATAGCCCACTAGTAGCTCAACCAATGAGAACGCAGCATTGATAATAGACCACTAGTTGGATTTTACTAAATAAAGAATAGCCTCCAAACAGAACCGAACAGTTTTCCGAGAGCGTAGCTCGAGGAAAACTGTGAGCTTCGAGGAACAGATAATGTCCAAGGACAAATATCCTAACATATTTTCTCCCCAAATGGAGCTGGCTAT
>JAHPZR010026056.1:32500-61845 GCA_019787425.1 Platygyra sinensis
TTTGTAATGTTTGTAACCGCTGTTTGTGCATTTTCCTTTGGAAATTGAAATGGCCGAGGAACAAGAATATCATATTATGATTCTACTATTCACCTGCTGACTGCCTCTTTGCTGATTCGTCGGCTTCAATTCCAGAATCATATTCATCGGGATGCCATGGCGATCCTGTGAGAAATTCAATCATGACTGGATGAAAAGTTTTACAAGCTCCCAAAATTGGACGAGGTTGAAGGTCGATCTCCAAGTTGACAGAGGAATTTTTTGTATTCAATTTCTACCAAACTGTTGATATTAATTACTTCGGGAATTGGTCGAATCACTTGTTAATTAACAAAAGTTTCTTCCGGTAGTCTGCCTTGTATGGGGTCTCCAGCTCTTTTGTAGGCTATCCTTATGGCTCTGTTTACCTTTTTTCCTCTCTCACTTTTTTTTCTTTTCACTCTATTCTCTTTGTCTTTTTTTCTGCTTTCTTTTTGCTTTTTCTTTTCTCTAACTTATATAACTTATATTATGTTACTATTTCTATTATTGTGTGCGCTTCTTTTTTTGCCATTAAATCGTAATAGAGATAAAGATAAAGATAACTACTAAACTATCCAAATTAAGAATTAATCAGGTTGACAGTTAGGCTAAAGTATGTAGACAGTTAGGTGTGAGTAAAACGAGGGGTCGGGGTCGGGTTCCTTTTTTATATACTTTTTAATGTCTTTTTTTTCTTTCTTTTAACCTAAATTCTTCAACATAGCTAACTCGTCGTCTAGATTAAAATTCCTCGTGAAGAAATAGACCAATTTCGATATATTAAAATTCAATCTCAAAAAATAGACCTCAGAATGAGGCTCTGCAGAATAAACCCCACAAACTCTGTAATTATCCCCCAGAGCCTCGTATTGAGGTCTATTGTTTAGGCTGAATTTTAATATATCTAAATTGGTTTATTGAAACGATACCGAATATTTTCAGTGAATTAAAGTTTGTTTCAGGGGAGGCAAATTTGTTGAAGTGTCACCCTCGTCACGATTTTCCTTCCACAGGTGACGTCATGCACGGCCCATCTCTTGGGGCAAAAACGTACCAAGAAAGTTTTTGATATGTACACCGGGCCCATAAAATGTTGCTATGGCCTAAGATATCTACTTGCAGCACGTTTATATTAATTTTAGAATTCATTAAAATTGTAAAATCAAAATCTTACGGCTGAAAACTGTTGGAAGATCAGTGAGGAAGCCACAGAGAAGCCACAGAACCTGAAAAGGGAAACATAAAAAAATAATTTAAAATTGACTCGGCGGAAGCATTGAACAAAGCATCTCGTAGAAAGGGAAAAAGAAATAGCTGATACAAATAGATAACTAGAACTAAAACCAATCGTGACTAGATACGATCGCATACGTATTTCCGCATTTCGTGTCGGCTATATATTTGTCTCGAGTTTTGGACTGGAGAAGGATTCAGCGGCTAATCTAGGGGAGTGGCCTGGCTACCCACCCCCTCCCCCCTTATTTTGGATAAAAAAAAATTAAAGAAGGAAGAAAAGCCGGCCGAGCAAGCAAAACAACCCCTACCCCCTCCGCCTTAGCTCAAGGTTTGGATCCGCCTCTGGGATTTTCTCTGTCCTTTACGGTTAACCTGTGAGATTACTTTAGTTTTGATTCTACGGCGCTCAGTTGAAAACCGCTCTGTCTACTCCCGTTGAGAAGAAAATAGTTAAATTTCAGTTTTATTGGTTAGTTTGAAGGCCATTTTCTCCTTGCTTCAATCCACAGTAGACAAGGCCGTTTAGTTACAGTTACTGCTCGATACAACTTGACTCAAAACATAACCTCGAGCTCCTTACTGGTAATTACAAGCAGCTCATAAAACATATTATGAAAAATTTTCAAAGTCATTGCCAGTTAAAAGACAACCTCAAACATTGAATAGATTCTACCCCTTTCTGTTTATGCATAGTCTGGTATCACTGCAGTAGACTTAATTTTTCATGAAGAATTGTCTGAGACGTGAGAAACAACCTACACTTGTCATTCGGTGTGGCAAATGTACAAATTTCGAAAGTGGGGAAGTAACTGAAGGAAAAATTCGTTGGGAAACGTATAAAGACAATGCCTCAGTATCGGTTTTCTGAAAATCATAGCCCGAAACTCATAGCGGTATCCAAAATGACATTTTTATCCATTCGAAAACAACAGGTATTAAATTTCTCATATCAAAGAAGATCTAGGTGACAAATTCTCGTACTTAAAGGGAGGGAATTAAAGCCTTTCCAACGCTGAATAAATTTACCACTTGGATGATTGGCCGTGCCCTCTGACTAGAGGGGATAATAGTGAGTGGTAGACTGCAACCCAACATGACATTTTGTTTCGTTGCCAGAAACCCCTTTATTAACTTAGCTTGAAAGAGACTGTCAGATTAGGATGCGTTGTCAAAGAATACTCTGCAAGGATTTGGTCAGGCTTGAACCCAGAGATCCCAACACCCCAATCTTAAAAGTCCCATAGCTCTAACGGAGAGGATGGCCTTGCCTAATATAAAACAAAGAATCAAAGCCATTACTCACCAAAACCTCAGACATTTTCAAGGTCGTGGTAAGAAATGCCAGAGACCTGAATTGCACCGCGCAAAAAACTCAAGTCATTCAACGGCCAAAGAAATGTCAATTTATATCCCTTTAGCCTCCCACCTTTATTGCATTAAAAAAGAATAAAAATAGTTTTAAAATTATGCAATCAATATTACTAAATATTGATGTCGCTAAATTAAATCCAGTTAAAACAACGGTTTTTAAGCTATTTAATTACCACACTTTTATCAGTTCGGAAAATACTTTATACCCTAGACCTGCCGTACAATATAACTATGACAAAGGTTTTACCAGGGGGCTTAACATTTAACAACAGAAAATTTTCAACAAAACTGTGTTGCAACTTTTCTTAAGTAATACTTCAGATGAGAGAGACAGATTCAATAGCGTGGGCAATGAACATGCTGGCATGTTTGCTCAAATAAGCACACTCACTTCTTACTTAGTAACTACCAGTGTAATTTTGTAATTGACGTTTTTACAGCGACAAAGATAAATACTTTATATCCATCAAAATTATTATTACTCGTTCATAAGTAAACGCACGATGTACTCATGAATTCACAATGCAATGTACAGTATTCATGTAAAATCACACCATTAAAATGCCTTGGATTAAAAGTGCGCAAAATTTTTTTAGACTTTAAACTAGAGTAAAAATTAAAATTGTCTTGAGAAATTTGGTAAGACTGCGATTTCAAACCTATTTTTGATACTATATAAAACATCTCTGCTCTCATGAATTAATGATTGTTCAACTACGTGAGACTTCCTGTAATAACATGAACTACAATAAAAGCTGTGTTTATCTTACAGCAAACTCACAACTGACTTAAGCTAACTGTAAAGTTTGCTTCATTTGTTCAAACACATAAAAACCGGAATACTTAATTTTCTCCATAGAATGGGTTGGCAATTGTTAAAAATAATTTGAAAATTATATTAAATTGAAATTATGTTGAAAGAATCTAATTTCATGGCGTAGCGTGTGAAACATCCTTTATGCCTCGCACGTACAAACGTACTCATGATTGTTTATGCGGACCCTCTCTTCAACCTCCTCACATGTAAAGTAATTTTAGGTATAGTAGCTAAATTTGGCGGCTGACGGAAACTTTTTTCACTTTCATCTGTACGCAGTCTGACTCTCAGATTAAAACTAACGGTTCATATCTTTGCTATAGTAAATTGTTATGTCAACAAAATGATCATAACTTCTTCAATCAGTAGTGTCTGGAAAAAGGTTAATAACGATTATCGTTAGCAGCAACTTAAAAATACTGGTAGTATTGATCTATCAAATAAAAGTAAAAGTGCTTAACAAAATGCATGCTGGAGGCTGCTGCCAGTCATATTAATTGTAAGCGTTTAATGAAGTTTTCGTTGTTGGAACAGGTGTTACCTTTGATCCAATCAAAATGTAATTACACTAAGTTTGTAGTCAGATCACGTTTTACTGAAATCATGAAAAGATGATTGTTAATAATTCTAGTTGACGGACTGACAGCATTTATTCATGTTGTGTTGACTTTGATCACGGGTTATCGATAGTTTCAAAAGGGAAGACTTGGTTTCAAAGATTTAGCAGGTTAAACTGCTCCAAGAGTTTGGGTTTACCTCGGTGTAAGAACCTGTGAAGTTTTTCTTTGTTTTGTAGCTATTGTTAGGGTTAGGGCTATTATGTTGACTTCTATGTTTTCTTTGTTTTACGTCAGTGGTGTCACCGAGTGTCACCGAGGCAGAGCCAAGAGTTTTTCCTGATTGAGTTTAGATGAACATTACAGCCTTTACGGTCTCATATTAAGACAGAGAAAAATATAGGTCCGTAGTCATGAACACTCAACTTCAAGGAGCTTATGCAGTGACGACGGCAACCCCGACGACAACGCCCAGTAAACAATAAAATTATATTTTACCTTTGAATTTCGCAGTTGGTTATATCTGTTCAGTGCACCCATCGGTCTCAGAACTTGCTCAGGTTAAAGATACAATGCCACCGTTGAATTCCAAATGAAAATACGCAAAGTTAGCCACCGTCTTTCGCGTTGTTCAAAGCATGATGTCCAAATTACGCAAAACATAGTCATTTTATTAGGGATTTTTGGCAAACCATGTACCGACGAGAGCATCGCCAAACAAACGGTTTCATGAGGAAAGTTATGCACGTGCGTTGTGAATTGTTGTACATTTCTTTGCCGTCTTCTGCAAAACAACAACGTGAAATGACTAAGTTCTGTGTATTTTGGAGAACACGAACCACAATGGTTAATCTGTTTTGGTATCTTCTTTTGGAATTGAACACTGTCGGTGTATGTTTAGCCTGAGCAAGGTTTTAGATCGATAGGTGTACTAAGCAGATTTTCAGAGTTGCGACAGTCGTGCCCGCTGTCGACATCGTCAGATCGTTGCTAAAACTACAAAACGTTTTGCAGAGGACAGCAAAGAAATCGCGGCAGCCATTGTTCTGCTCATTAAACCTTTTGTTTGGTAACGATCTCGCTGCCGTTGCCGTCGTGGTTTGCTTAAGATCCCTAATATTATTTCTTATAGTGAATTTATATGAAAAAAAATTGTGAAATACTAAAGATTGTTTAGCTCAGTATCTTTAACTGTGAAAAGCGACAGACGTTGGCACATTAATACTTTAACATAAATTGTTTGTTTAACTCTGTATTCCCTCTGCTAAGTTTGGCTCATGTTCGGTGTAAAACGAACAATGACATCCTATTATTTCACCCTTTTGTCCAAGATGCAAATGACTCCTTTGTTCCTTGTTTTGCTTTTGTCCTATGCATTATGACGTCACCTGTGCCGTTTAACATGGATAATAAACCCTAAATTTACTTTGTGGCTCTGTACTCGATTAGTTTCATAAGTTGTTTAGGTGTCCCAAACCCCTGGTTTGATAATGTGAGTTGGTCACCGTAAAGAGATTAGGAAGCTGACGTTTCGAGCGTTAGCCCATCGTTGGATTCGCTGCGACGAAGGGCTAACGCCAAATTATCTTGCAATACTCCCACCGACGCAGCACCACAGTTTCTTTAGAAACTTACCCCCTTTCCTCACAATCAACCTTGCATTAGAAACGCTCCTTTTATCTCTTTTCTTTCTCTCTTTAACACTTTCATTCTTCAAGATCACAATTGTAGATATTTTATTAGTACTATTTACTATCTCCTATGTGTAATATGAATATTTATATTTAGAAAAATCCAACTAGTGGCTTATTATCAATGCTGCGTTCTGATTGGTTGAGCTACTAGTAGGCTATTTGTTATGGCCCACTAGTAGCGAAAAGCACCGGCTTTGAAAACCAAAACAATGGCTTCAACTAGCGAAAGATGTTTTGTCTCGATATTTTTTTGACTAACTAGTTGGATTTTACTAAAACAATTATTCCTCTCGCCCTCATGGGCTCTGAGTCAATAGCCCATTCGGCCTTCGGCCTCATGGGCTATTGACTCAGAGCCCATGCGGGCGAGAGGAATAATTGTTAAGTATTCTATTTTTTTCTAACACCTCTGTAAAATTTATGTTTGTGAGAGTTCAGATTAAAATTGATTCATGAATGGTAACACTACTACTAGCACAGGTTTATAATTACTTCTCTCGTATCAGACGCTTCGTGTCGGGACACTTCACCGTTTGAAAAAGGTCACTTACAGTTTGTAAACGTTATTTGCAAGTGAATAACCAGGCTTCTAATATTACGCGCCGGGCTGAACTTGGCCGATATCCTCTTTGATATAAATAAAAGAATTCTTAAGTACATTAGTTATCTTCAAAGTAAGGAACAAAACTCTTAAGTCATACAATCATTAGTGATGTCCATTGATCTTCATCGTGATGGTAAAACTAGTTTTTATACCAATCTTATAAAGATCCTAAATTATTACACTATTCCTCTTAATTTTAATCATGACAATTTAGGCCCCCTTCGAAAATTTAAGGTGGCTCTGAACCCCATGTACAGAATTTTTTTAAACTTTGCCAAAAGTTGCATCTCATTGTGCTTATCAAAATTCTATAATAAGAAAAAAATTCAACCGTGCCGTTTTTGAAATATAAGCGCTTAAAGCTAAAATTAAGGGTGTTTTTAGCAGGTCATAGTGTTGCTATGGTAACCTATTGTGTCACGAAAATAATACCAACGTGTTAACCAATGATTGAGCTGTTCTTTGATACCATGATTGTAGTATCAACTGATAAAGAGTGGTAATAATGACCCATCAAAATCTACGTCTTGGAAATGCTGGAAACTGTTTTGAGCCACTCTTAAGCGAAATGGTTAGGAGGCGTTTCACTTCAAAACTTAAATTCAACCGCATCAAATTAACCAACCACAAACGGTACCTTTTCGCAGTACACAGAAAATCCCAACCACACCAAGCATACGAAAATACGATTCGGCGAGACATAGAAAGCTTTGGAATAAATGAAAGCACTCCTCATAAAATGCTGAATAATTTATTATGTGAAATATTAGATTAAAATACACCGTTTGCATTGACTATGGATAAAACTATGATTTCTAATTTATCATACAAATACATTGTTTGAATATATGGTAATGCTCTGTTTTACAAATGACATTTCCACGAAATGGAAGTCTTTTTGGGAGGAAAAAATACGAATCTCCCAGGCTATCGTGAATTTTTCCGTAGTTCTGCAAAACACAGACGAAATCTCTTCACTGTTACTTTTTATATCAAATACCTCTACGAGTCTTTTTTGTGTTTCTCTAAGTATACACGAACGCTTTTAGCCAATGAGCGTGCAGGCTTTCTCTGCGATTTCTACCAAAAATAACTTTCTAGTAATATATCAAACACGAGAGACAGTGTTTCATCAGGATATCCAAACACCGAGAAGAGAGTTGAAAATACGACGCACAGCAAAGTATTTTTGACGAAATTCAAGGTGTTTGGATAGCTGATGGAACACTGTCTCGAGTGTTTGATATATCTTCTCAATCGAAACAAAAACAAAGGAGTAAACGGAGAAGTAAAATCGTCAAAATCCATGCTAATTAACACCAGGTATCCAAACCTCCTTCACGCTTGTGATTTTCTTTGTTTTAACGTGATGAATTATTAATGAGTTTGAGAAGTGTTGGTCCTTAATCACCAGAAAGTTGCTCTATATAAAAGCACCCACGTCAATGATGGTTATTTCAGATACTGTTCACAAAAAAGTCTTTGACTACGCAAACTAAGCGATCATAATAAAATATCTAGTTCTCTGTTGCCCTCAACTTGGGAGTTACTACAGCGCCTTATCGTTGTGAGGGCAAAAACGTTCTTAATTGACTGTTGCCATCTTAAAGATGGGTTCCCCCCTGTTCTTGCCCAATAAAAATGCTAAGTTAGTTTGGATTCGAGGCAGTAAAGATAGCCACGTGCAGATAAACGGCACGTGCCGGGTTTCGACTCTTCAATTGGTTGAGAAGTTTGGAAAACCAATAAAGAGCTCTTAAAGAGATAATATCAAAACCTGTTGAAACATTTTAGGGATTGACATTGGTAGGAAACATTTCGTGAAAAAAACCTGGAACGAGCCTGGACCCCATCACCAGTCCTCTCCGCGTCTCTTCTAACAAGGCCAAAACAGCTGTCCATGGCTGCCACTGCCCGGATGATATGGCTGTGCACATGCGTAAGGTACTGTCTAGACCGTGGGCTGGTGTTCTAGTGTGCCACTTGTTTTTATTGTTGCTTTTCTACACTCGTCCTTTGTGATGTTTTTCTCGCTAAGTTTATTTATTGACCTGTCAATTCAAGGGTCATGAAACTGCACCGTAAGCGTTAACTTTCTTAAGCTTTGTTCTCGGGACCAAATACCGCAGATTTTCTAACTGTTGGTTTTCATCACTGGCAGGGCTCCGCCATGAATGTCGGCCCAGAGTTTGCAGATAAGACTCAGCGCTTTTTCTTTTTCCTCGTACGTCTGCGCTACTATCCACCAGCAAACATCACGCTCCTCAGGGTCGGGTGTATGATGCGTTATAACGCACAGGTCCCCCATACTGGCCGAATCAAAACCATCGGGAACATCCTCGTCTTGAAGTCGAGTCGGCGAGAAAACCATTTTAAAGTCGCACGAGTTAAAGTCACTGAATTCAACGCGTGACAACGATTTGATGTCACGCAAGTCCTGCACGTTGTACTGCGGGTTCTCGGGAAGTCCCGTCGCAAATAAAGGCAGCGGGTAGTTGACGTGGTCTTCAATGCAAAGGCACAAAGACTTGTCCATGATGATAAGAGTGCGAGGTTCCTCTTGTGCTGTTTCTGTTTCGAGGAAAACCAAGAGATAAACCAAGATAATGACATCATTGAGGACGCTGCAGTTATCCGACTGACGACTGAAATCCGCCATAGCGTCTTTCAAAATCTCCAGCGTGTCGTCGTTCGGATAAACGAACCGCACGCCACTGTTCGTATGCTGATAATCCGTTTTCGTAAACGTGTGCGCATCAACACCGCTAATCGATTGAGAGTCGTAGATACTCGTGGGAATCGTGTCGGTACTCGGAGGTGAAGAATCACCAGTGTGATTTGACGACAAAATTGTGCTCAAACGTTCAAGAAAAGTACTCGTGAGATGAAAATCACGTGTGATCAACGTGAAAGTGTCTTCTTTGGATTCTGTTTCGAGTCGTAACGTTTGATCAAACAAACCCACACAAACTTGGCGCAATTTGCTGATAGAAATGAAATTAAAACAAATGGTGGGTTTAGCTTCTTTCAAGTCGGCGCCTTCTAAAATCCGCAGCTTCACTCCTTTCTTCTTGTTAATAGACATCTTGTGCTCTTTGTCGGCCAAAATGTACACGTACAAGTTGCTTAACAAGATGCAAACTTTGAATTCTAGCGAAGGAAAGAGGTATGGCGTACAGCCAGTCCACAAGACATGGAAAAGTGTTTCATCTTCGTTCTGTTCCTTCTGAGAAATCCATTTATGAAAGAAACCATTCAACACCTTTCGGTCCAGCGCTACTAAACTCTCCAAGCTATTCACCATGCTTGGTTTGAAAATCGGCAAACCGTCCGAACCCACCCTCCGATGGGTCTTTTTAGACATCTGCTCCACAGGGGTACCCACTGATGTTTGTAGGCCAATCGAAGCAGTAGATTCGAGTAAGCCTTTAGGATCTTTGTCGTCGTGAAGGACTGGGAAAGACTTGGGTTTGGAGTAGGTGATTTTCAGGTCAGCTTGGAAATTGTCCTTCCACACTTGTGAGAGAGACCGCTGAAGCTGTGTGCGTTCATCTGCGGCACGGAAAATCAAGTGCCAGCAATGTTGATCGTCGGCGGAAGTTGACTCGGATTCATCACGGTCGAAGATGAGTGAGAGACCAAACACGCCAAAAAAGTCACACACGCTGCCTGCGAGCTCAAACACATCAACTCCAATAATTTTACTAATCCGCTGAGACTTGGTAACCACCCACTGCGGTGTGGAAGGCGGCGCCCGTACAAAAGAGGGCAGCGGCCAGTGTACATGATCCTCGTCACACAGGAAAATCTGCGAATCCATGACGATCAAGCTTCGGAGCATCTTCGTAAGATCTCCGGTTTCTTGAACGCTGAACGAAGCGAAGTCCGGAACTTCTCGAACAATGGAATACATTAGCAGACTCTGGTCTTCCGTGGTAGAAACTTTTCCAGATTTTGCCAGTTCGGATTTTAATTTGTTAATTTTTTCCTCGTTGGGAAATGTTAGCTTGGGGAGACTTCCAGAAGAAAACTGTCTCCTGATCCGAGGGACCGCAGATTGCTCCTCATTCAAGGGTTCCCCGAGGACTTCACTCAACGTCTCTAGAAATTTGTCCGTTTTTTCGGCATCACGCGTGAGTACTGTAAAGGTCCCTCGAGGCCCATCGAGTTTAACCTCTATTCTGAAGCCCTGATCGTAGAATCCAAACACTACTTCATTCAGTTCTCGGACGGGAAAGCTGTAGAAACATTGGAGAATCTTGCACAAATCGCTGGATGTTTTCAAGGCGCATAGACCTTCGGGCGCGTCCAAATGCGACGAGTGGAACAAATAAATGTTGACGTTTGTCATCAATAGACAGATTGGAAGCTCGTGTTCTGGGCGAACATACGGAAGGCAGCCTGACCATAGAACCAAACGGACCATCTCCGGGGAGGGCCCAGAGCGATCATGCCTTAAACACCCCACATCTATGAACTCCGCATGAAGGGCCTGATAAATAGTTTGCACCCTCTGCGTGCGACTGTGGTCCAATGGATTCTCCTCGCTGGGACGCAAGGATGGTTCCTTCTCAGGTTCGTGTAAGAAGTCGTCAAAATACTTGTGTAAGAGATCTTGCTGAACTCCCAATGGATTCAGCCATTCTACGATATTCCTTGGGAAGACATCTGCAAGCGGTTCTTGTACGTTGACACTTGGGATAGATTCCTTTGATGACCTGTTAAGGTTAACGCAAAATACTTTAAGTAAAAATCATGCACATTTAACTTGATAGGCAGGGAAGCTTATCAATAATTACAAAATCCTAAACAAGAACACAGAAGCAATGGAGATTTTCTACACGGGAAATGGGCTAAAATGCATCTTAATGGTCCGTACTGTAAGTTGCAGACCGAGTTGTTTCCCCTTTTAATTTATGGCAAAGTGAGAAGCGCGGGCCTGTGTGGCGGGCGGGTTTGAAGACTATTTTAAGTGACGCACAACGCTTAAAATGACTAACTTACGTCAAAAGCAAAACACGTTACCACATCCTATTATAAAAAAACTGAGCGACTACGCGCACGCTCATTGGTCGACAGGTGTGTTTACATGAGGGTATCTAAACACGGTTGTGACGTTTTAGATTTGCGTGCATTTTTAAGAATTATTTTATTTAATTAAATTTGAATATGTATTTAAGCAATAGAGCACTTTTTCCGTGTTTACTGAGCCTCGTCTAAACACGAGGAGGGTTGCGAGAATTCGAGACAGTTATGCAAACCCAAGACGTAGTCGAGGGTTTACATAACTTTCGAGAATTCTCCCAACCCTCCGAGTGTTTAGATGGGGCTCTGTAAACACGGGAAAAGTGCTCTATTGCATAAATACATATTAAAATTTAAACAAAACAAAACGTTCTATCTGTTTCTTTGCCATGAACGTTAAGAAAACTTGGCAATAAACTACGGTCTCTAAAGTAGTGTTCGGCTCACTACTGACCATACACAGCGTGAGTAGAAACTGAGAGAAAAAAAAGAAAAAAGCAGAGAAAACGAAGAAATGAGGAAAAGTAACGACTAAAAAAGAAGCAACTCGTTACCTTTCAGTTATGAACTTGTAAAGTAGTGCAAACAGCTCCGCGGCATCTTCAATTGAGCGCATGCGGTACCTCGCCACTTGTCGATAGTCCTTGGTGTGACCGGAAGTCAAACTGTCGCTGTCATCCGCGTGGTGACGTCGCCATTCCTTGGAAAAGATGTCCCGGATGTCAACACAGAAGACGTCCTGCACTTTCAAAATATCCACGCTGCTGACGTCCTCTGGGAAATGACAAAGACAAAGAGAACTAGTTGTAGCAAGCGAGTAAAACAAACAGCCTCCCATAAAAGTTACATCAGGGTCCAATTCTATTCTTACCCAAACTATGCTTGGCAAATGTCTTGCCGGTAGTGATTTGTATTTCTAGAATGACACCTTTAGAAAGGTCCACTCCAACCATCCTTTCCTCAGTGATTCCCGTATTACGCTCCTCCCCCTCGACCTCCACCATGTATGTACCCGAGGTCCTGCAATGGATTACAGAAGTTTGTGATCACTCTTGGAAATTTAAAATTAGTAAAGAGAGTTTACTTTTCTAATAACGAGACAAACTACAGACCATTGAAAGAGTACGTGATTACCTTTAAATGAACGAAACCTGAAAATAATACTTAAGAAAGGTAGAAAAACACCTAAGTGATAATAATAAACCATAAAGGAACAAGGATTGTTAAGGATGGAGAAGATTGACACAGATTACAAACGAACTTGAAATAGTAAGGTTAAACTTGTCGAGATGCGCACGCAATTGTGACTAGCTCCTTTAACGAAACCATTATTTAAATTTACATTACGTACAAGTCTGCGCTTGACTCCACTTTGTCGTAAACCAGTTTTTCCAGTTCAGGTGCGAAGCCAAACTGTAAACGACGCGGATGAGCCTCGCTCTCGCTCGGTGCGCCCGCAGTCTCCTGGAGAACAATAAAATCAAATGAACAAGTTGATCACTACTTCAAGTAAATACAACACGAGCTGCATGCCTAGCTAGCCAGCCATGTTTTTTTTTACATTATACCCAAGACACTGTCCCAACCCGTACTTTGGCTGGTTTGTACCATTCCCTAGTGCAATGCAGCATTATACTGTGTCAATCTTCTCCATCCTTAACAATCCTTGTTCCTTTATGGTTTATTATTATCACTTAGGTGTTTTTCTACCTTTCTTAAGTATTATTTTCAGGTTCCTCTTGTGCTGTTTCTGTTTCGAGGAAAACCAAGAGATAAACCAAGATAATGACATCATTGAGGACGCTGCAGTTATCCGACTGACGACTGAAATCCGCCATAGCGTCTTTCAAAATCTCCAGCGTGTCGTCGTTCGGATAAACGAACCGCACGCCACTGTTCGTATGCTGATAATCCGTTTTCGTAAACGTGTGCGCATCAACACCGCTAATCGATTGAGAGTCGTAGATACTCGTGGGAATCGTGTCGGTACTCGGAGGTGAAGAATCACCAGTGTGATTTGACGACAAAATTGTGCTCAAACGTTCAAGAAAAGTACTCGTGAGATGAAAATCACGTGTGATCAACGTGAAAGTGTCTTCTTTGGATTCTGTTTCGAGTCGTAACGTTTGATCAAACAAACCCACACAAACTTGGCGCAATTTGCTGATAGAAATGAAATTAAAACAAATGGTGGGTTTAGCTTCTTTCAAGTCGGCGCCTTCTAAAATCCGCAGCTTCACTCCTTTCTTCTTGTTAATAGACATCTTGTGCTCTTTGTCGGCCAAAATGTACACGTACAAGTTGCTTAACAAGATGCAAACTTTGAATTCTAGCGAAGGAAAGAGGTATGGCGTACAGCCAGTCCACAAGACATGGAAAAGTGTTTCATCTTCGTTCTGTTCCTTCTGAGAAATCCATTTATGAAAGAAACCATTCAACACCTTTCGGTCCAGCGCTACTAAACTCTCCAAGCTATTCACCATGCTTGGTTTGAAAATCGGCAAACCGTCCGAACCCACCCTCCGATGGGTCTTTTTAGACATCTGCTCCACAGGGGTACCCACTGATGTTTGTAGGCCAATCGAAGCAGTAGATTCGAGTAAGCCTTTAGGATCTTTGTCGTCGTGAAGGACTGGGAAAGACTTGGGTTTGGAGTAGGTGATTTTCAGGTCAGCTTGGAAATTGTCCTTCCACACTTGTGAGAGAGACCGCTGAAGCTGTGTGCGTTCATCTGCGGCACGGAAAATCAAGTGCCAGCAATGTTGATCGTCGGCGGAAGTTGACTCGGATTCATCACGGTCGAAGATGAGTGAGAGACCAAACACGCCAAAAAAGTCACACACGCTGCCTGCGAGCTCAAACACATCAACTCCAATAATTTTACTAATCCGCTGAGACTTGGTAACCACCCACTGCGGTGTGGAAGGCGGCGCCCGTACAAAAGAGGGCAGCGGCCAGTGTACATGATCCTCGTCACACAGGAAAATCTGCGAATCCATGACGATCAAGCTTCGGAGCATCTTCGTAAGATCTCCGGTTTCTTGAACGCTGAACGAAGCGAAGTCCGGAACTTCTCGAACAATGGAATACATTAGCAGACTCTGGTCTTCCGTGGTAGAAACTTTTCCAGATTTTGCCAGTTCGGATTTTAATTTGTTAATTTTTTCCTCGTTGGGAAATGTTAGCTTGGGGAGACTTCCAGAAGAAAACTGTCTCCTGATCCGAGGGACCGCAGATTGCTCCTCATTCAAGGGTTCCCCGAGGACTTCACTCAACGTCTCTAGAAATTTGTCCGTTTTTTCGGCATCACGCGTGAGTACTGTAAAGGTCCCTCGAGGCCCATCGAGTTTAACCTCTATTCTGAAGCCCTGATCGTAGAATCCAAACACTACTTCATTCAGTTCTCGGACGGGAAAGCTGTAGAAACATTGGAGAATCTTGCACAAATCGCTGGATGTTTTCAAGGCGCATAGACCTTCGGGCGCGTCCAAATGCGACGAGTGGAACAAATAAATGTTGACGTTTGTCATCAATAGACAGATTGGAAGCTCGTGTTCTGGGCGAACATACGGAAGGCAGCCTGACCATAGAACCAAACGGACCATCTCCGGGGAGGGCCCAGAGCGATCATGCCTTAAACACCCCACATCTATGAACTCCGCATGAAGGGCCTGATAAATAGTTTGCACCCTCTGCGTGCGACTGTGGTCCAATGGATTCTCCTCGCTGGGACGCAAGGATGGTTCCTTCTCAGGTTCGTGTAAGAAGTCGTCAAAATACTTGTGTAAGAGATCTTGCTGAACTCCCAATGGATTCAGCCATTCTACGATATTCCTTGGGAAGACATCTGCAAGCGGTTCTTGTACGTTGACACTTGGGATAGATTCCTTTGATGACCTGTTAAGGTTAACGCAAAATACTTTAAGTAAAAATCATGCACATTTAACTTGATAGGCAGGGAAGCTTATCAATAATTACAAAATCCTAAACAAGAACACAGAAGCAATGGAGATTTTCTACACGGGAAATGGGCTAAAATGCATCTTAATGGTCCGTACTGTAAGTTGCAGACCGAGTTGTTTCCCCTTTTAATTTATGGCAAAGTGAGAAGCGCGGGCCTGTGTGGCGGGCGGGTTTGAAGACTATTTTAAGTGACGCACAACGCTTAAAATGACTAACTTACGTCAAAAGCAAAACACGTTACCACATCCTATTATAAAAAAACTGAGCGACTACGCGCACGCTCATTGGTCGACAGGTGTGTTTACATGAGGGTATCTAAACACGGTTGTGACGTTTTAGATTTGCGTGCATTTTTAAGAATTATTTTATTTAATTAAATTTGAATATGTATTTAAGCAATAGAGCACTTTTTCCGTGTTTACTGAGCCTCGTCTAAACACGAGGAGGGTTGCGAGAATTCGAGACAGTTATGCAAACCCAAGACGTAGTCGAGGGTTTACATAACTTTCGAGAATTCTCCCAACCCTCCGAGTGTTTAGATGGGGCTCTGTAAACACGGGAAAAGTGCTCTATTGCATAAATACATATTAAAATTTAAACAAAACAAAACGTTCTATCTGTTTCTTTGCCATGAACGTTAAGAAAACTTGGCAATAAACTACGGTCTCTAAAGTAGTGTTCGGCTCACTACTGACCATACACAGCGTGAGTAGAAACTGAGAGAAAAAAAAGAAAAAAGCAGAGAAAACGAAGAAATGAGGAAAAGTAACGACTAAAAAAGAAGCAACTCGTTACCTTTCAGTTATGAACTTGTAAAGTAGTGCAAACAGCTCCGCGGCATCTTCAATTGAGCGCATGCGGTACCTCGCCACTTGTCGATAGTCCTTGGTGTGACCGGAAGTCAAACTGTCGCTGTCATCCGCGTGGTGACGTCGCCATTCCTTGGAAAAGATGTCCCGGATGTCAACACAGAAGACGTCCTGCACTTTCAAAATATCCACGCTGCTGACGTCCTCTGGGAAATGACAAAGACAAAGAGAACTAGTTGTAGCAAGCGAGTAAAACAAACAGCCTCCCATAAAAGTTACATCAGGGTCCAATTCTATTCTTACCCAAACTATGCTTGGCAAATGTCTTGCCGGTAGTGATTTGTATTTCTAGAATGACACCTTTAGAAAGGTCCACTCCAACCATCCTTTCCTCAGTGATTCCCGTATTACGCTCCTCCCCCTCGACCTCCACCATGTATGTACCCGAGGTCCTGCAATGGATTACAGAAGTTTGTGATCACTCTTGGAAATTTAAAATTAGTAAAGAGAGTTTACTTTTCTAATAACGAGACAAACTACAGACCATTGAAAGAGTACGTGATTACCTTTAAATGAACGAAACCTGAAAATAATACTTAAGAAAGGTAGAAAAACACCTAAGTGATAATAATAAACCATAAAGGAACAAGGATTGTTAAGGATGGAGAAGATTGACACAGATTACAAACGAACTTGAAATAGTAAGGTTAAACTTGTCGAGATGCGCACGCAATTGTGACTAGCTCCTTTAACGAAACCATTATTTAAATTTACATTACGTACAAGTCTGCGCTTGACTCCACTTTGTCGTAAACCAGTTTTTCCAGTTCAGGTGCGAAGCCAAACTGTAAACGACGCGGATGAGCCTCGCTCTCGCTCGGTGCGCCCGCAGTCTCCTGGAGAACAATAAAATCAAATGAACAAGTTGATCACTACTTCAAGTAAATACAACACGAGCTGCATGCCTAGCTAGCCAGCCATGTTTTTTTTTACATTATACCCAAGACACTGTCCCAACCCGTACTTTGGCTGGTTTGTACCATTCCCTAGTGCAATGCAGCATTATACTGTGGTACTACATGTACGTTGTGTTTTAAGCAATAAATGACTAGAGTAGTGCACGTAGTTCCCGGTGTTGTGGTCTATCCTTGTCTCACGGGTTGGTGCTTCACATAGGGTTAACCTCATTGCACCTTTCCCCCTTGGATAGAATCGTCCAAGAAAAATTACTATAAACTATTAACTAAACTAAGTAATAGATTCAATAGTGCAGACACTATCAAAGGTTCGACTTAGCTTATTATCCCTATGTATGACATCAAACCCTACATCAAAAACACTCACAGACCTTCTTGTTAAGAAACAGATATTTGAATTGCGCGCAAAAACGCACGGATTAAAGAGACGTTACTGCGCGACTGCTTTAGCCACATGTACATCACCTTACCTGTTGTTCTGATAAAATGCTCGGACAGGCACTAGCTCCACTTATCACGTCAAGTTTGGGAGAGGGCTGATCGCTTACAGACTCACTTTGACCCTTGTCATCCACAGGACAGACTTGGCCATTCTGTTGGATCTACAATGATATAAAAAACTAGCAATTACTTTTCAACGGCTTTTAGAAAATTAAATTCAGCATTAACCAAGGATTTTGAGTCACTACAGTGGAAGCTCTCGTAAGCGGACACCTTCGGGACGCGAAAAAGCCGTCCGCAAATGGAGCTGGCCCCTTACGACAATGGTTTTCGTAAGCGATCACTACTAGAGTTACAAGATGCATATGGCCGCTTACAGGAGCTTGTAGAGCTAACAATAAACATTGGGAATGTAAACTATACCACTGTTTCAAATATTGTTTCTTTTATTCTTTTTTTGATCATGGTGATAGCTGCCGAGGCAGCGTGGGTGAGTGGTTAGGGCGCCGGACTTGAAATCCGGAGGTCGCGGGTTCAAGTCCTGCTCTCGGTGGACCCTAATTCAACTCCTCGGTCACGCTTGTAAATAGCCAACTGGTCTGCCTCCCGCCAGTTGGGATTTTTAAGCCTGTTATGTTCATTTGAAATATTCGTTTCCTTCAGTTTGAGTGACATGCCTGTGAACTATACAGATAACTGCCGTGCTAAGCAAAGTGCAGATTTTTAAATGCAGTACTAAGTACAATGCTATGCAATATACAGGGATTTCTTTACTCTGACAAGCCCTCGCAAAGTGTCTGCGGCCGAGTACGGGAATATCTCCTTATAGGAATGAATAAATACGTTTGTACGAGACTTCAAAAGGGATTTTGTGAAGGCGGTCGTACGCGGAGCTGTCCGCTTACCAGAGTGTCCGTTAAGAGAGCTTCCATTGTATGGTAATAATGAAGGCTGCACTGACCTGTGACATTTCTTCTTCTACTTGTATTTCACCAAATATTTTGAGCCAAGAATCTCCTTCCATTTGACGAATTTTCTCGACTCGGGAACGAAATTCTGCATCTGTATCATCAAGAAGGGATGTGGAGTCTGTAAAACGAAAGGGAGCATTTGCATTAAATTTATAACAGCACTTTCAGTTCTGAGAAACTGAGTCACATACATGTCATTAATATAGATATACACTTGCCATTTAAAAAATTGACGTCAGTTCCTCATGCGTCTGTCCTGTTATTGATCAAGAATTTCGTCATAACCTCGTCAAAGTAGCTGTGGATCCACAAGGCGATAGCTAGGCTCGATTTCCGCCGCTCTCTCGTGTCTGGTCTTCGGGGGAGGAGCGCGGGCTCCTTTCCTGAGCAGCGGCTGGTAATCGAGCGTAGGCGATAGCCGAGCGGATCTGCAGACTACTCTGACAATGTTATGACGAAATTCATTGCCAATAACAACAGACGCATGAGAAACTGACGTCAATTTGTTTTTTTACAATAACAAACTGTCAAATTGTACGCTCTCGCTCGTTGCCGCATCGGGTAAATTACAAATTCATGTGCCTGTCCGCTTATTGACGATAAAAATAAGCCAATGAGCGCGCGAGAATTTTAGCAGTTGTCGTAAAAACATCTATGGCAAGTCGGTTCAGTTAAATGTATGGTAAATGTATGATAAATGTATAGTAAATGTATAGGAAATGTATGGTAAATGTATAGTAAATGTATAGGAAATGTATAGGAAATGTATGGTAAATGTACAGTAAATGTATAGTAAATGTATAGGAAATGTATAGGAAATGTATGGTAAATGTGCAGTAAATTTATAGTAAATGTATAGGAAATGTATGGTAAATGTATGGTCAAAAGTGTGGTAAATGTGTGGTGAATGTATAGTAAATGTATGGCAAATATATGGCAAATGTGTGGCAAATGTATCAGAAATGTATGGCATATGTATGACAAATGTATGGCAAATGTATGGCAAATGTATGACAAATGCATGTGAAATGTAAAGCAAATGTAAGGCAAATGTATGACAAATGTATGGCAAATGTATGACAAATGTATCGCAAAAGTATGGCAAATGTATGTCAAATGTATGGCAAATGTATGTCAAAGGCATGTTAAATGTATGGCAAACGTATGCCAAATGTATGACAAATGTATCGAAAATGTACGCCAAATGTACGCCAAATGTACGCCAAATGTACGCCAAATGTATGGTAAATGTTTGGTAAATGTATGGGAAATGTGTATCAAATGGTTGTACAAAGTTGATCTCCCAACAACCAGAATTCAAAAGAAACGTTGACTCTACCTGTTAAGGATGAACTTGGCTGAATATCCGTTGCAGAATCAAGAGCTATCACTCTGTCAATACTTTTGGCCTAAAAAATAACAAATTAAATATATTTTCAAGCATTTGACAAAGTAATAGCATCATCCTCTCCCTATGAACGCTAATCTGACCCACAATATTTTTGTTCCTTATCGTCACTGGCTGCCAAGAGAATGGCAGCTAATAAGGTAGCAATGTGTTGAAGTCAGTAACTCACCTGAAAAGTCAAACTACGAACAACTCCAAATGACTAGCCTTTCAATCCCAGGGAGGGGACACCCATATAAAAATAACGGGGGTACTCGTCAGACATTTTGGAGAGAATTCTGAAACTCTAACAGGTACTAAGAGCCTGTTTTATTGGCGTGGCTTGGCATTTTTCCACCCCTAACAGGTACCAATTCTAAAACAACACATTAAAGGGGCTCAGTCACGTTTGAAAAGCTTAGCAAAACTTTTCAAATTCGTTGTTTGCAATCCGCGTCAATCTTCTCCATCCTTAACCGTCCTTGTTCCTTTATGGTTTATTATCGTCTCTTTGATGTTTTTCTATCTTTGCAAAGTGTTATTTTTAGGTTTCCTTCAATTTAACGGTTATTTTTTTCGATGTTCAAAATAACTCAAGATGCCGTGACTGAGCCCCCTTCACTAACAGTTTCACAATTTTTAACAGCGATAAAAACGATTGTGAATGAATCAAAATTTTAAATCAGTTGATCAGTTGATATCTCCTAGCAGATTTGTTTTCGGCTCAATACCCTAAAAGGTAGTGCAAAAACTCCAGCCAGGACCTTTGGAGACTGAACTCCCTAAGAGATACCGAAAACACTTTCTTAACTCCTGAATGGTAAGACGAGCATACCCCGTCCTTTCCTATGACGGTCCCCCTTTCCCCCGGGGTTTCATTTTACAACTCACTCCTCTAAACACCAAAAAGCTGAAACATGTTACAATCTGACAAGTATGCTGCATGGCTTTCATTCTGAAGTTGGCCAAAGTTGGAGAAAGCCTGTAGCTTTCCAAACACAGTTTGTGATTGGTTCAGCAAACAATAGATAAATGAATTAAACAATGCCCCCAGTGCTTGAAACATAGGAGCTACAGGATAAGACAACGAATCAAAATACAGGTCTGGAAGAGGTACAGGACTACTTTAAAGTTGGCCAATGCAAGGAAAACGACTTGTTTTACTGTATGCGTAGAATCCTCTATTTCTAATTACCTTCTTGTGGCCTTTTTTCGATGTTGAATACTGCGGTGGCGTTGGATAATTAATGATCTCAAAGTTCTGCTCCTCCTGGAGTAGTTCACGAATTCTGTTCATCTCTCTGCTTGATGGGCGTTGGCCATCAAGTTGAATCTACAAATAATCAAAATTACCTGGTTAGTTTTACACGGGGTTAAATATTAGCTTTCAGTGCCGCTTCCATCGTAAGGAATTTTGGGTAATAAACTTCATTTAGGTGTGTAGGCTAGCAGACGATTCTCTGAATTACGTGGTCCTGGTCTGAGCACATGTTGTAGCCACTGTGTTGTGTTCTTGGCCTAGATACTTCTCTCTAACAGTGCCTCTCTCCACCCATAAGTATTCGGGTATAGGCAAAAAGGAACGACATGAAATATGCTGGAGATAGAGCCCCTAGCCATATCTATTAAGCCGCTGTGGCCACCTTTTGGTCGTCCTTACCCTATTAAGTGAACAGGCAAAATTTTAAACACGTATTTTGGCTTCAGTTTCAGTTTTGGAAAAAGCGATGACAGACAATACCGTCGTTTTCATCTAAGCGTGGACGCGTGACAGAAAAACATGTTCTAATTGGGCACAAACATGACATGCTTGGTAACCAAACATTTGAATGGTTTATACGATACCTTTCACATGTTTCACTCACTGCTCGCGTAGCCACCATCTGAATCACCTCATTTCTGAAATCCTTGGACAATTGTTTATCGGAAACATATCAACAAATCTGAAAACTTTCAAACTTTGGTTCAAAAGTTTGCTTAATGGCCGTAGAACGTCAAATGTTTGGTTACCAAGCATGTCATGATGTTTGCTCCCAATAACAAAATGTTTTTCTGCCACGTGTCTCCGCTTAGATGAAAACGACAAATGATATTCAAACACACGTTTGCTATCATCGCCTTGACATGATTCTGTATTTACCAAGCAATTAACCCTATACCCAAAAAAGATATTCAAAGTACATGTACAGTGTATAAACCCTGCTAAAGTAGTGAATCCCTTTAATACAACCACCTCCCATTTCCGTGAGGGTGGCCCTTAACAGGGGTTCAACTATAACTAACAAACAGCTTTACTAACTTGTTCTGCTCTGTCATCAAATGCTGTTAAGATTCTTAGGCGATATATGGGTTCTTTTGTCATGGTATTTTCTCTGAAGTCAATAGTTTCCAAGCATGGCAATTCTCCTAACGTCAGCACCGTGCCTATGTCTGTGAAGTTATTCTCACTGAGATTAAGATCTGTCAGGGAGTACATCTTGTCAAGCCCTGGGAGAAAAAGAACTTTCAGTCAGCTTCTAACAACACTAGTGTTATAAAGTGTTTATTACTGACACTCTATGTAGTAACTGTCAATTATTATACACTAAAGTGAAGGCAACACTGAGGTGAATAACTGTTTAAGTATATACCACACAGGCTAGCGGAACAAACAATTTCCTCTTTGGTAACAAAAGCAAAGTGAAACAGGAAGCCATTATTTTTGTCTCTTTAACTTGGCTTCGGAGCACTCTGCTTATCTCTCATCTTATCTTATCTCTCTTATCTCTGAGTGAACCACTCAGAACGTGTGAAAAGCATTTATTATTATTTTTTTTAGAAATGCGTTGATAAATCTATAAGCAATTTCTTTTATATACTAAAAGGAAATATAGGGAATCAAAATACCTTCCACACTTTCTAGTTCATTTCCAGCCAGGTTTAGTTTCTTGATGTTCCCAAGTCTTGTATTCAAGTTGATTCCAACACTTGCTATTTTGTTGTGAGACAAATCCAACTCAACCAGATCCGATAAACCCTTTAAAAAATCAAAGTTTTTTATTGACTTCTGTGTTAATTTAGAAAGACATTTCACTCTAAGAATACGAAATTCAACCAATTAGCCCTGACCCCCGCCACGACAAGAATGGAACAAATACCAGTGATATGTGTTTTATGGTTATCTCTTCAGGTAATGCTTGGTGTTGTCCCATAAGTCAGTCCCTAATTCCATTCCAAGGGTTTTCAAAAGCAGTGCACTGTTCTAAAGTAGGTATTGAAAGAGGGACATTATTTTTTCAATAAAAGGTAAAGGAAACTGGGGTTCCTTTTCTGTAAACACGGCAGACAAAAACCTGAGGGGATGGACCTCAGGGTGGAGCCTCCGCGTACAAAACTTTTAATAATTAGAGTAGCCCCAGGCCCCCCACCCTAAGAATCATGTTTCCCCCAGGAAATAAAATGAGCTCTATATAAATTCATGCATTATCATCATCATCATCGTCATCAACAACATCAATAACAACTTTAACCACCCTTATTCTGGAGAAAAATTAAATTAACCTGAACTAAAAACTAAAACTTAGCTTCCTAAAATAACTAGAAAGTTAACAAGGCTAGGAAGCAAAATTACATAGCATAGATTACAATATTAGGGTCGGAAAAAACACACAGAATTCAACTATAAATAACTATAAATAAACAAAATTTACAAGTCATGGAAAAAAAATGATATGAATCATGTCATCATCGTCATCGTCATCATCTGACGATGATTAGCAAGAATGTTGCACTTGGAAATCAAAGTGATTTACTCAGGAGAAATTACCAGTTGATCCCTCTTGAAAATAAAAAAAAAAACCGAAATTACAATGAAGTCGTGATGTACATGTACCTGAAGATGTTCAATAGTGTCTATCAGGTTGTGGCTGAGATTCAAACGAGTGACATTTGGCATCAAAGCCTGACAATTTAACAAGCATGACAAAAAGTCAATTAAATATTTTAACTCCTACATTAGTAGATGAATTCTGAATACTAGTAGCTGGCACAACAGCAGGAAGATCCATGTTGACTTCTGCTAAATTGTGGCATAGGGACAAGAGGGGCTGACTTGACATGGACATGATGTTAGTCCATCTAATGGTACCTCAATGCATTTTGTTATGCCGCCTTAATTTTGCGGCATATCATGAACAAGAGAAGACCTGTGAGAGTAAACTGTCCTGCCTAAGAGCACAACACAATGACATTGCTCAAGATTAGCCCAGCACTAATCTACACTGCTTGATCAGTAGTCCAGTACACTGACCATCTGAACATTTCTGTCCTTCTCCTCGCATCTAGAACTGGTTGCACACTAACTATGAATCAGTGGTAGATAGATCTGGTTGGCAAAGTTAATCAATTTCCAGCTTGCCCAATGCAGAATGTACTGCCTGAGAATCATTTTTCTCTAGCATCCCTCACTCAATTTATTGGTGTTACATAACACCCTGGAAAATTCCTTCTGCAGGTGGAGAATGGATAGTTTCTGGAACTGCATGTCATATGACATTCTCACACTCATTCATAATTCATCAATTTAAAACAAAGAAAATCACAACCGTGATGGCGGTTTGGATACGTGATCTTAATTAGCATAGATTTTGATGATTTTTCTTCGCCCTGTTACTCCTTCGTTTTTGTTTCGATTGAGAAGATAATTATATCAAACACTGGAGACAGTGTTTCATCGGCTATCCAAACACCTCGAATTTCATAAAAAATACTCCACTATGCATCGTATTTTGAACTCTCTTCTCAGAGTTTGGATATACCGATGAAACACTGTCTTTTGTATTAGATATATACAATGTATTACTTAAATCATGTAGTATTTACCACTGATTCATCAATATAGGGAAGGTCATTCCCACTAAAATCTGCATCAGTCAAAGCTGTCCATGCTCTGAAGTCCAGTGTCGGGCTAAGTGATGCTGAGCCATTGGCTTCAACACTCTCCAAAACTCCTTGCTCCCATATCTCATCATCAACCAATATGTCCTGGAAATAATCATGAATAATAAATAATTGGTGAATACAAGATACGTAGTATTTTAACGTTGCGATTCAGAAATTGTGAAAAATTCAATTTTGGAAGAAGTTATTTGCTATCGGATTCCCATACAAACACTGTAATTTCTCACCGCTTTGCCTACCCATCAAGAAGGCATCGAAGACCATGATCAGGCCTATTAAAGCATGCATTTGCAATTACAACACAAAAGCAAATGATTTGTATTATTATTTGCTTTACTCATCATTGACTTCTACATGCATGTACCTTACTAAACGATACTTTCATGACACATTAATTTAAAATTTGTGATTTAAAAACAAATTGTGAAATTAAAGTGACACCAACAATAAGTGTCACAAAAATAACATGACGGGAAAACTAAGTGGTTCACATTATGTTAATTTTAACATATACTCCAGCCGTGGTGTTTTTGTTACTTTTGACCTTACTGAGCCTTTCATAAAGTCGGTTTACTAAATTCAAGAACATGTTTAATAAGTAAAATTGGCAAAGATATTAATTGCGTGTTAATAATTGAAAATGCGAAGTTAAAGTGATTCAAATTACAAAATTTATAATTTCTGCCAAATCACGAATTTAAGTGTCGTGAAATATACATGTACGAACCTCAAAATCAAGAAATTATAAACATGTCGCAAAATTTACACCATATTGGTTGCGGTCCAGTCAAAATGTTTTGCACACAGTAGTAGCAAGAAGTATAACTGACTGAAGTACATGTAGTTAGCACTAAAGACTAGAGATGGCTTTGTTAGTATAGTGAGAATTACTGAATTTCAGTGTGGCAAATACTTTGCTGTCTACAGGCAACAAAATAAGCAGCTGTGAGAATATTTAGACAGGGCTGTGGGTGACAGAATTCACATTAACTGATGATGGCTGAGACCAGAATTAAGGACAAACTAACTGTTTGCACAAAAAAAGTGGGAAACGATGTCATCAATATCCTCACTAGAAAGGGTATGAGAAATATGCCAATCGGGTCCTGGATTTTCATGTAGTTTTGCATGAATTTTATGAGTGGTGTACATGTACACGTAGTTAATGAAAACACTTAATTCTCTCTTCTAACCTTATAACATAAAATTTTTAATTTCTATATAATGTCCCTGTGCTTTTTTTGAAACAAAAAGGATGATGCAAAAACTCCATAGGTTTGCTTCTGGATTGACTTGCCTTCAGTAAATGGACAGAATGATGAACAGTTAGTTTCTCAACATGACCTTGGACATGACCCATTCCTTCAAATGGCTCCACATCACAGCTGTCAATCTGAATAAAATGCAAACATGTTTGGAACAGCTGACTGCGCAGGTTGATCAACTAACTCATCAACTGATTTATTTAATTCAATCACTATAAATACCTAAGAACTACAAACAGGAAAATATGGATTAAAGAGTATTGACATGCTTGGCTTGTGAGAGAAACTAGAAAAAGGACAGAGAAAATTTACAGATGTATTGCCATGCATTTAGCAACATAAGGAATGAATTCCATTTTGTTTTTTTTTTCTCTTTTTACTACACTGTAAGTGATTCTGATAAAACAGCTAGTCAAGGGTATATCATATCAATAATTATTTCAAAAATTAGATATTGAAAATACCCATAAATATTAAGCTGACTGTCTGTCTGACTCTTGGACAGATAGATGGTTGAATGGATGGACAGTAAGATTAATTGACAGAAACACAGACAGATGGATAGATGAATGGACTGATTGAGTGACTGACTAACTGACTGACTGACTGACTCATGACTGATGACTGACTAACTGGCTGACTGACTGTCTATATGTACATTTTACTGTCTGCCAGTGGTCATAATTTAACTTCTATTTAATACTGAATATTAAGAAAGCTACATATAAGTTATATACCTCAAGTGTTGTCAAGGACTTGAAAATGGCAAGGTTGCACTTCAGTGTTATGTTGTCACTAAGTTCTACCAGCTTCTTACTGCCAGAGATCTGAAAGTGATTAAAATACCATGAACTAAGAGAAGCAAATATTCAGTCAACTTGATTAAAATGTTAATAAGAAAACTAAAGAAAGAATTAATTTACTATAACTTTGTAGTTACCTTCAAGTGTTTCAATTGATATAGGAAGTCATAGAGATTGCCTATCTCTCCATGCGGAACATGAGAATCTAGGAAAATGAAGGGCAAACCTTGTCAATTTTCAAAATGACCACAAAATTTCATCCACTGGCAGGTACAGTGTAATTGCAGTCTGTAACAAAATTCAAGCCTGGTAACTTGTAACTAGCAGTTGTCCCCCCTGGCTTAGTGAAACCAAAACATTCACGTCTTTCTCTGAACGTCTTTCTCTGAACCAAAATCCCATTCTGAGCCTCTGTTCAAATCCCTCAATCTTCTTAAGCTCAATGATGTTATTGAATTACAGATTCTCTCTTTTGTTTATCGGTTCACACAGACTGTTACCACCCTGTTTCAATGAATATTTCAAATTTACATCCTCTGTTCATTCCTATTCAATGAGGCAATCATGTAACAGAAATCTCTTTGTAGCCTCAGTTAATACTACCCAATATGGCCTACACTCCTTAAAATTCACTGGTCCTTGCCTTTGGAATTCCTTGCCTAAAGTACAACTAATTCAAAATTAATTCTCTTAGAATATTTCGTAAATAAATAAATACATAAATAAATAAATAAATAAATAAGATCTTTTAACAGGGAGCCCACGTCACAAAGTGTGGTTTTCAGTGAGGCCCTGCATAAATCTAACGTGAGAATACAAAAACGAAAATACAAATATAGCTATCTAAAAATAAGAAGTAAAAACTTTTAACATCGTTAAAAGAGTCTACATGATTCTAGTAAGACATCTAAAAACTAAAAAATCAGAAATGTTCTTAATGCCGTCTCTATACTTAATTGTTATTCTATTTAATTATCTACCTTAGCATGTTGTTAAATTTTTTCCTTTATTCCTTAGCTGCACTGTTTAGTTCCTATGTAAATCTAATCTACATATCTTGCAAAAACCGAACTGAGTTAATAATAAATCTTGTCTTGTCTTGTCATTTAATCAAAAACTGTTTACATGATCATACCACACGTTGGTGCAGCCATGCCAAGCCTGCTTGTAACACAATGCAGCTGGAGAGGGGTCATAGTGAACTGCTGTTCTTTTATCAGAATTTCATCACCTTAAACAAATACATGTAAAGAACTGCAGTTTAGCCACAGATCAACTAACTGTAGTTAAAAGTGTGGCTAAATATCAGGCAAAGTTTGACTCAAACCAATGCAGCCAGCTGTCTGCTTCTTGACAGCAAGTGACCTGCACGGTGGCTGAAAGGGGGGTTTGGCAGCAAGGCACTTATATTTTATTGCACTACATGTACAGTTCAGTTTGCAGATGTTTGCGTATCATTTCCACAGCTCATGCCGGGGAATCTTTGCAGATTCTTGCGCCCTTTCTTCCTCCCACCCTCCACCCTCTTGGTATGCAGGTTTCTCATACAGTATGTATTTGGTCAGGGTAGATAGACTGCGAGCAGTCTCTCTTTTCCTCGAAATTCCGTGATGTGGGCGTGACGTGGGGGCAGCGATGCCGCTAGCCACTAGTAGTGTAGACATTGAGAGACAAGCGAAAAGAGTTCAAAGTGACAGTGCTGGTTAGCAGCCACCTCTTGGGGTGGTTGCTGCTTCCAGGGTTACCATAGATACCGCCCCTCTGCATATGGTATTTGGCATCCTACTAACCTTTTAGGCACCGGAGATGCCAAGCCCACCTATTCAAAATGAGTTACACTTGTAACCTAGAAAATGACATAGTAAACTCTACAAAGATTCACTATATCTACAATGTAAAGGACCCAGCATGTTGTGCAAAATTGTGGACCAAAATAATTATTGCAGCATGTACATGCTCCGAATTTACTCCACAATTCTACATTGTGTAATTCCAGAAAATATCCATACCTCCCCCAAGGAAGACATTTTTTTTCTAAGATGCCCCCACCCCTCTGGAAATTCCATTAAGCTTCATACATTTCTTTACATTTTTTGGCCTTACAGAACCCCCCACCCCCCAGGAAATTCCAATCACAAGTGCAAATTAATTTCAAATTGAACGAGACAAACCGTATGATTACTTATTAATAGAACAAACATGAAAAAATTTGCGCGGAAAAAGTGCCAAAGATGTTTCTTGAAGTCATTTTTTTCGCATTTGAGAAAACTTTTTTTAGAGTTTCCATACAAAATTATTTGTCATTGCTTTACACGATAATATCATTGGCCTACAAAATTTCTCATTTACTTTATGCCAATCATAATCCAGTATTACGATGTGTAATTTGCACTGGTGTTACACTTGAACTGCACTGCTCTCAGCCAATCAGGATCAAGTAATTTTTTCATTTGTATTATTTCAAGG
>JAHPZR010026057.1:5000-12500 GCA_019787425.1 Platygyra sinensis
TTACAGCGTCAAATCAGCATCACTTATAGGCAAAGTCACAATGACCAGACTGGTAAAGGATGAGATGGAATGTACGTTCATGTGCTTTCGGCATTATCCACGCGACTGCCTGTCGTTTAACTTCCGCAGGAAGTCCATAGGCGAAACACACGTCTGCGAACTGAGCAACTCTGAAAGAGCCTTGGAGCCAGGCAGAATGCAAAATTGTCAAGGAGTTGATTATTTTGGCGTACAACCGGTGGTAAGGGAGTGTTTCCTTGATGATGCGAATGGAAATTTTTACTCAATATGACAAATACGAGAGAAACTGTCTCATTTCATTTCTAAACCGGCTCCAGACATCCAGATCTTATTAAGTTAATTGTTAAGGTGTGGGCTTATTCATCTACAACTCCGGACAGAGTTGTGGATGAAGAGCCGCTTAAACCGTGACGATTTTTTGCATAAAAAATAAACCGTAGGTAAAACTCGCTAAATAAAGTTTCAAGGAAAAAGATAACCAACTTGAAAAATTATTTTGAACGATCTGGCCAAACAACAAGAAAAAAAAAAAAAAACACACGTCGACAAATTGTGTTGACAGGTCATGTTCTTAAAGCATGACACAAGATTTAGATTGATTTGACACTTGCATTTGTTCTTCCAGTACCTGTCTAGGTTTTATCCATGTCTGTCGTCTCCATGCCGTTATGGGGGAACCTGTGTGAATGGTCCAGGCCTGGAAACGTTCTCGTGTAACTGTTCCTTGGAAATAAGTGTGTTACCGTACATTGACAACAAGTGCAACGTCAGTGAGTAACCCAAATTCCAGCTATGTTTCATCCTCAGTACAGTCTATATCAGGAGCCATAATCAGGGACGGAGACCGTAAGCGCGCGCCATTTCTAGTATTAGGGTTGGCCCCATGTTATGGGACAATTTTTCTATTTTTAGAACAAATTGCACCATCACCTGCGGCACACGCGCGTACATTGCTGCGAGGATTTTCGCGGATGTCGCGCAGGGAAATGGCGTCCGAAATTCCCGAAATCGTTTATGCTTTTGGCCCACAACTCAACGCCTTATGACTGTTGGAATTTTGCTTAAGCATTTTTGCCGTAAGTTTGAGTGAAGACGGTGCCGAATTTAGGTATGTCCCGCTTTATATCGCTGATCAAGTTGAGTTCCGCTGTTTTACAAGAACTTCACATTACTCCAATCTAAACTTCACACACGTAGAAGATGAACAGCTTTTCCATAACACAGAAAAAAAACTAGTTGGATATGTTTGCATATAGCAGCGTTTAGGCCAAATAAGTGACAATAGGTTTATGTCCGTAGATGCTGCTTAGTTTTGTTTGTATAAAAATCCAGTAAATTGTCTGTTGTCGATGAATAAGAGCGCCCGCCGATGCATGTTTTGCACAGCTAGTAGAACACGACAAATTGGACTTCGGACTTTGGTGTGAAAACGTACATCGAACTTATATAATATCTCTAGTTTTTGAATATGTTTAAGGTTGATTCACGTTTGAGAACATATTAAAAGCTTAGCTGGAAATATGTGATTACAGCAGAAATAATCAGAAAAGTTACGATGATGGTTTAAGGTGATTCCTCAGAAATAAAAATTACCGATGAATTTTTTTTAAACTTTCTCTGAATGTTCCCTACAAGGCACTGTTTCGAAAAATAAAATAAAAAGGATAGGTCACCATTCTCGCAAAAGAGATATGATGGGCCAATCTTGCCCCATTTTTGCCTGTATTCGTGCTAATCTCGCGCGTTATTCATTGGTCCACGTTACATTTTGCTGTAGCTGAAAGTACAGTTTATCGAAGTAATACTCGGAAGAAAACTTGACTGGAAGAAAGTATGGAACATAAGGAACAATATCATATAAAATTTGTGGAAAAAATCGCACCATTTAAAACGAGATGGACGAAATACGTTCGTCGAGTCGATGTTTTCGCAGTCATAATTTACATCCTAGAGTAACGGTTTTGTGCACGCTTTCAACTATATCTTTTTTTCCTTCCGATAAATTTTTTTAAATTTTTTTTAGATTAAAGAGGATAACTTGGGCACTATTATTATGCAATAAAAAATATAGGTCACCATGCTCGTTTAAGAGAAAACGAGCTTTTATTTCGCTGTCAAGCTTTGCTTGTAGGAAATTTCTTACGTTTTGCACGTGCACGCGCTCATTTGCGCGCGCTAATGACGCAAAAATCGTGCGCAGTAGGGATGCGCAATGCAATACTGAGGAATCACCTTAATCAACTCGAATAAAGATTTCGATTGAGTCAAAACTCCTTGTCTATTTTATTTTCACAGTGTAAAGTTTCACTATGTGAAAGAAACATACATGATGTTAGTAGCCTTTTGGTGAACGTTAGTGAAAACTGTGGTAGTATCTCAGCACAAAAGACAACGAAACAAATCTTTTTCACGATTTGTTGACAATCTGAAGACACCGACTCAGACTTAAAGTGCACGCGCTGCACTATGCAAATGAGCTACTCGTATGCGTCAGACTTGCCTTTCAAAAACTTTTGCAAACTCGCCAAACGAGCAGAGACAATAAGAAACTATCCAAAACAGGTTTTGGTTATGATTAAGCATTGTTTGGAAAACTCACAAATTAACTCGATACCGGAGTAAACAGTTTTCTTACAGAACGTTTCTCTACAGAACAAACACAAAAGTTTACGCGTATAACTAGCCGGCGAGCGGATTTTATTCATCCACAGCGCGAAATTGAGGAAATTCTCGGCCCTGAAAAACACATCTTTTCCATTAAATCAGAGCATAAAAGTACATTGAAGAGCCCTGGTTCTTCTCTGCCCTATTCCCTGCCATCGGCTGTGAAAATTCGTCAAGAGAATCTCGCAACTCTCACCATTTCATCACACAACGTGACAACATCCACGCGAGAGCCCAAGACACGTGCGTGGATCAGCGCGGATAAATGACGTCAGGATGGCGCAATTTGTTCTAAAATAGAAAAATTGTCCCATATCATGGGTCCACGCGCATCCCAAGACTTACGGTCTCCGTGTCTATATAAATTATCAGAATCTAGTTCTGTGACTTAAATTATATTTCAATGACTCGAAGTCAAGATGTCTAATTCAACGAAAAATAGTAATTATAAACTACTGGAAGAAGACCCTTGACTTATGCAACAGCTGTTATTGGAGTTGGGCCTGCTGTCAAATTTTCCTTTGTTTGGAAAGGCACACAAACGAGGCGAAAGGGTCAATGTAAGCAGAATTGACCCTAGTCAGTGAGTCAGTCAGTCAGTCAGTCAGTCAATCACAGTCAACTAGTCAGTCCGTGTGTCACTCAGTCAATCTGTCAGTCAGTCAGTCAGTCAGTCAGTCACAGTCAATCAGTCAGTTCGTCTGTCAGTCAGTCCATAATTCAGTCAGTTAATCAGTCAGTCAGTTAGTCAGTCAATCCCTTAGTCAGTCAGTCAGCCTATCTGTCCATCAATCAGTCAGTCAATCAATCAATCAATCAATCAATCAATCAATCAATTAATCAATCAATCAATCAATCAATCAATCAATCAATCAATCAACTGCTGTTTTGACCAACTTGATTCAAAAAAGTGATTCAGCCAGAATGCGGGTAACTTGTTTGTGTTTGTCTTTTCTCTCTTTCACGTGCACGAGACTGTATTTTATTCCAGATCAAACCTTAATAATTGAAGGCTCTCCAGTCGGACGCGTTTTCTACGCAGCCGTAGATAAGGAGAAAATGAACTATTATGAGGCCAAACGACTTTGTGACATGCTTGGAGCCATTTTGGCATCACTAGAACAACTGACTGCGGCTCAAGCGGCTGGACTAAACCAGTGCAAGTAAGTCAGTTATTTCAAATACAAAATAATAACCTTTTACTAACCGAGCGCGAGGGCCGTACTTGAGAATAGTGGCCGAGGTCGTGGCAGTCCGTGCAAAAACCGACCGAGGGCCAATATTCCCCAGTACGGCTCGAGCTAGCTAGGTTAGTAAGTAGTTTTTTATATGGCACTTGGGTCATGCTTGTTTTGAATTTGCCGGCTTTCGAAAACAAAAAATACGTAGCTCATTACCGTTTCCATGGAAACTGTCAGTATGGCGAAATCCCGACCAAGAAAGAACCAATCAGAACGCTAGGATTTCCCTCCAGACTAACTTGCCAAATAATAATACAATTAGTTTGCTGTTGAGCAAAATATCTTGATTTTTCATTAACAAATAATTGATCTGCCAGACATTGACAAATCATGATATTTTGCAATAACCTAATTCAAAAATTGTTTAACCATTCGACCATGCACCAAGTTTATTTACGGTTTTGAATCACTCTCCGAGACTGCTTACGGAAGCGATCTGCCATTTTTTCACCCGTGGTTTGAATTACGTATGACCAGAATATTATTTACAGCAAAACGCCTTTAGACGGTGTTAGGCACGCGCAGACCATTATTGTATTTGCAGGAAGCTATTCGCAAGTCACGTGGTGGGCTTTCGGCCAATGAAACAAGTTATAGAATTACTATACATAGAATGACAATGTAATAATCATTCTTTTCAGTCCACGAATCTATATTTTCCTGGTTTTCGAGATGCCAGAAAAATAATAACTGTGGCAAATGCATCTCTTCCCCCAACCGTTTTTCAGACCTTTTCTTTTCTTTCTCCCCCAATTCCCTATTTGTTTTATAACTTTTGCGAGTAATTTTAGGTGTAATTTACCCAGGACATTCAAGAGGTACACGTGGAATGGCTTCGTCCCCTCTTTAAAACTGATCTTCTCACAGCTAGGTCAATGTGGAGAAACAGTAGTACTAAATATCATGAATTAATGACCTTGTCAGTCAGGCGACCGGTATTATCCTGATAATTCAACTGCTATTTACATTTCAGTTATGGCTGGCTGATAGATGCTACTGCTCGTTATCCAATGCAAACGGTCAAGTCAAACTGTGGAAACAGAACCGGAGTCATAGGAACTACAGCTCAACGTAATAAAACTCATAACCGATATAGCGCGTACTGTTACAAACATTAGAAAGTTATCTGGTGAAGTCGAGTCCAGTGACAAATGATAACCGTTAAATGAAAACTGATATCACATGAAACAGGTCGTTAATCAATTGACACAAGTTTTTATTGGTTATATACAGCCATTATGTTTTTCAACACTGAGAAACGAAGGAAAGCTCAAACACAGCCTGCCATCAAATGATAAACAAACAAGTAAATTAAACACAGTCTCAGTAATTTTTAGAAAGAAAAACAATTCAGTTAGCGGAGAAACGTTCACAAAACCTTTTTTTTTTTTCAGCAAAATCTATTTAATGATGAACTGTAAAGAAGGAGCATCAGCTCCGGGAGAAGAGTTTGTAATACTGCTGACTGTGTTCTGAATAACCTTCATTTGGTTGCCCTAGTTTGTATTTTGTAGGTCGTAAGAATTCACGGTCACGCACATAAAGGTTGTTCATATTCTTGTTGAACCTGCCGTACCATGTCTAGAATAATGATGGAACTGACAGTACTCTTCTTCACGCCACGCTTCCACCCGCACCTCCCCTTCCCTTCCCATCAGAAAGAGAACAAATAATTCACCTGTGCAAGAATCCTTTTCTGTATCTCCATCTTCATCAGCGAAAACATCACGTCTCTTGTTCAAGCGTGTTAAAAAAGGAGATACTAGCTCCTTTGTTCCTTCAGGGTTTAGTTTTGAAGACCGAGCGTCGATGAAAAGTTGTCTAAATATCAAATGGTTCCTTTTTGGAAGAGATAAAGTAATCAATGAAACGTATGTAAGGTAGTCCAGGCAGCTTTGACCTTTTACACGAAACATCCAGCATGCATGCAACGAGCAAGATAAGATAATTATCCAGTAGAAGACTGGATGCAACAAAACCCCTCCGCCTCTGCCCGCCCCCCCCCCTCCCCCCCACCCCCCCAAAAAAAATTGAGAGAGAGAGATCATCTTCGGAGAAGAGGCTTATATGAGCGATAACCCTTATTCTCTTCGCCCTCTCTTGTTAGGCAGCGATGTCAAAAAAAGGCAAATAAATGGTTCTTTTCATCGTCATTAATAAATATATCTTATTAGGCGTTTTGTTGTGTAGTATCGCTGAGTATTTTTACGAGTTGTGCCGTATTTTGACGAGCCCGTAGGGCGAGTCAAAATACAAACAACGAGTAAAAATTCTCAGCAATACTACACAACAAAACGTCTAATAAGAGATTTATTATCCACCACGCCAAATTGTTTTGTCCGTGCGGGAGAATTTCACGAATATTTACGGGGAATGCGTAACAGAACTATTCGAAGCGGAATGGGATTGGCGCGTGAAATCCAGCTCACTAATTGGTCAACAGCAAACAAACCTGTGTAACCGGTCCTCTGGAGTACAAATACCGCGTGATATTTGTACTCGTTTTGGGCGTTATTTGTACTCTGCGAAGTGCAGTTGGGTAATAATTGGTTTTATTCAGTCAAAAAGGAAAACAGACACTGTTGATGGTCTCCATCTGCTTATTTCAAAATGAAGCAGAGTGGCAAAAAACTTGTGGATATTAATTTTATCTTCTCGGGTTCAACTCGATATCTCACTCGTTCGCTGCGTTCACTCATGAGATATGGAGTTGAACTCTCGAAGATAAAGTTCATATCCACGCGCGGGCATCTAATATCCTCTATATATGAATTAGACGGGTTAAAGTGGTAAACCAAAAATCATCAAATAAATAGGTTGTGGAGCGACTTGGTTGTTTGAATTCACGATCATTAGCAGATAATGATACTCACAGGTATTCACTAACGGTGATGAGGAAGGACAAAAAATCAAAATCTCAGGGCCGCAGCTAATAATAGACAGACCGGGGCTCTTGCCCCAATTTTTTCGGTTTTGTTGTTTATAGTCATTATAATAACCCTTAAGAGCAATTCTCTGTAAGAATCAAACGAAGTGGGAAATTGAAAAGTTTTGAACCCCCAATCAAATTTACATGGAAATAGGTCCCCATGAGGGATGTTCAAAAATGTCAATCATTGAGGTCATAACTTAATTGTTGCAATGGTAACACCAAATGTTTCTTAATGCCTGAAAACTCAATTTTTAACTAAAAAATGATGTTAAAAATTGCAAAATTCAAAACCTTATTTCTCAAGTCCAATTAAACAGCAGGCGTTGCAACGTGTAACATGGTCGGTTTCGTGAAACTTTTTTGAACTTCCGTTGCGAAGCAAGTATCGCGTAAAGTAGAACCGATGTCTATTTCTGCAACGGTCGCAACCATTGCACTGGTGATAAAATAAAGAGTTTCACTATAGAACACCACTTAGTGTGGTCTCGCTCGGTCTTGTTACGCTACGCCAATCAGAGACCGCAATAGCAAATTTCGAGGTCAGTCTCAACGTTCCCGAAGTTTCGACCTTTAATGTTGCAAGGTGCTACGCCTGATGAAACTTAATTTGCAGCGCCCTTGCACATATGTTTCAGCTAAAAG
>JAHPZR010026062.1:2500-39045 GCA_019787425.1 Platygyra sinensis
TACTTAGTGGAGGTAATATCCAATCAGAGTAAAGGTCGTAATTGTAAATGTAGATACGGCGGCAAAATTTCCGCCCAAATTCTGCGCATCGAAATGCAACATTTCAATTGTTGCCTTGTACGAAATGGGGAATTATTGATTGAAACTCTCTTTATCGGTATATTACACAAGAAAACTACCAACTGGACTTTTAATCGCGTAGTGATAGTAAAAGGGAAATATATTTTCGAGGTAGAGACGCCGCCACACCACGCGATTTGACCCCCAATGAGATATTTTAAGCCGATTGAAGCAGTTAGTTTTGTTTAGTTCAACAAAGAAATGGTACTGTTTTTCGTTTTAGAGTGATTTATTTACATAGTGAGCATGGGAGTTATCAAAGTAACGCTTGTAATTCACAAGATAAACATGCGCAGCAAAAACATCCTATTGAAACTAAATTTAATTTCGAGTCACGGAAACAAAAAGGAACGTACAATGGCACTGAAGGCAGAAATAACTGAAGACTTAAATGTTTTAAGTCAGACTGGAACGCTGTGATTCTAAAGAGACGAAGGTATCTGTTTTCTTGCTTGATTTAAATGTGATTAAGATCACAAAGGCGACATATCTTTGGTGAAATCGGACTTGTCAGGAATAACAATCCCGCCGATTTTCTGTGGATGCTTACGGGAAAAGAACACGCACTTGGAACGTTTGGATGATACCAGTGACAGAAACGATATTCTGTGGAAGGTAACTAATTCATCAAATTGTATTTTAATTAACCTTGCTTTATTGCAAAAGAGGTACAATATGGCTTTCTTATAAGGGGTCGACATTTTATAGATTTAATTGAATTTGTCAAATTTTCCGCCACAGTTTGAGAAACTTCACTTCTTGTGGAGCGCGTCCTATCTTAAGCTTTTAGAAATAACAATCTTTTTGTTTTGAGGTACCGTGGCTAAGCTGGTTTCCATGAAAACACCGATAACATTCGTATTTTGGCTTCATAGATAAATTTATATTCACAATTTCATTTTTGTAAGCGCTAATTTAGTTCAAACGTTTTGTCCGTATAGCTTTTAGTTTTTTAGTTTTTCTAGTAATTAGTTAATTGTAAACGACCCCACAAGCTCATGTAGCTTTAACACTTATCGTTTCAAAATAAAGGCCATCTATCTATCTAGCTGAAGGTGGACTGTGTAAATAATTGCATAACTCTCGTCACACGTAACACGTCCTTTTTGAAAAGAAAAATATATTGAATTGCAGCAACGACAAGAAAACGAAGAGTGCCGCAGCAGCGATGCGAATCAAGCACTTCCTGGCACAGAAATGGAAAATTATGCGTCAAATGCTTTAGCCTCACACAATAATTTCGAATTTGCGAAAAATTGGCGGGGCCGTGCGGCCCGCTTGCCGAAGCATTTACCCTGCTTAATTAATTAAGATCTGCGATTTTTCAATCCTATTTATGACCTGTCCCTTAAATGTATGCCTTATCGCAAACCTGCCTTAGTGCCCTATATCATAAAATTTGAGATTCCTGGATCTCCTGCCTTATCAATTAGTGTTTGATTCCTGGTCTTATCGATAAGGATGAAAAACTAGGTTCTTTAAAAAAGACTGAACATACCAAATGCAAGTCTAAAGTGCAAAACAATGCCCAGTTTGAGACCAAAATTACCAAATTGGATACTCTATTCTGACCTAAATGTCTCAAAAAAAAAAAAACATACCCTCAGGCTGGATATACCTATACCCATATATGGGAGTACCCTTCTCTCCTTGGGCAGAGTCATAGGAAAGTATCACAAATAAATACATTTCGAAGTGCGGTAATGTGTAGAAAACTTGAATTAATTTATAGCTCTTCCTTTTCTACCATAGTTTCAGTACTATATCCCGCCTCGACGAAAAACCCCAAGCTCTGGCAACTAAGCGAATCACAAAGCAGCGCATTAGCGCAAATCCCCCTCACCCCGGGACTTCACACACACAAGATGTCAAAACACGAGCCTCTCTGAGACTGGATATCTATCGGGAAACGAAACACTATTTCTTTCTGAGAAATAGCTTCTTGTTGCGCTTAAAGTGGTGCTATGACGAAAATCGCATCTTTCCAATCGAAGCCATTCTAGAACAAAAACAAGTAGTCTGTATGGGAAGTAAAATCCTGTTTTTTCTCTGTTCTCAAACATTTCTTCTTGTTCCCGATATATTCAAGTTGTTAAAATATGCAAATTCCCCAAGTGATGACGTCATACACCCAACCAAATTTTGATCAAATACAATGAAAAAGGATATCTCAGCAGGAGCCATAATCAGGGACGGAGAGCGTAAGCGCGAGCCATTTCTAGTATTGGGGTTGGCCCCATAATATGGGACAATTTTCCTATTTTTACAACAAATTGCGCCATCGCCTGCGGCACACGCGCGTACATTATTGCGAGGATTTTCGCGGCTGTCGCGCAGGGGAAATGGTGTCCGAAATACCCGAAATCGTTTATGCTTTTGGCCCAAAACTCAACGCCTTTATGGCTGTTGGAATTTTGCTTAAGTATTTTCGCCCCTTAAGTTGCTCCAGTTTGAGTGAAGACAGCGCCGAATTTAGGTATGTCCCGCTTTATATCGCTGATCAAGTTGAGTTCCGCTGCTCCTTTTTTACAAGAACTTAAGAAGAAGATTAACAGCTTTTCCATAATACACAAAAAAAACCTAGTAGGATATAGCAGCGTTTAGGCCAAACAAGTGACAAAAGGTTCATGTCCGTAGATGCTGCTTAGTTTTGTTTGTGTAAAAATCCAATAAATTGGTTGTTGTCGATGAATAAGAGCGCCCGCCGATGCGTGTTCTGCACAGCTAGTAAAACATGAAATTGGACTTCGCACTTTAGTGTGAAAACGTACATCGAACCCATATAACATCTCTAGTTTTTAAATATGTTTAAGGATGATTAATGTTTGAGAACATATTAAAAGCTTAGCTGAAAATATGTGAATACAGCAGAAATAATCAGAAAAGTTACGATGACGCTTTTGATCACAGGCAAACCACTCTATGTGTTCGTGGTTTAATATATGTTTATATGAAACGAAGAGAATCTATGAGGGTTATGAATAATGCTCGGAAAATTGTACATCTAACAGTCCGGGCCACAACCAGAACTGGACATAAAATTTCCTGTAATTTCATTGGCTAACAGGCTAAACCAAAACATTGGCTTGACAGCGAAGGGACTAAGTCCCAGGTAAATTACTCTCCCGCTCTTCGAGATCATGCGAGAGGCGCAGAATGTTCGGACTTCGAATCACAACTATATGAAATTCAACCCTATAGGACGGATTTATCAAGACAATTTATCTGCCCAAGGATTCGATGCACAGATATCAAGATACTGTTGATTCGCCAAGCGTTGTGTGGAAACCGGGTACGCGTGTCACCAGTGTAGTGGAACGTGTGGACCTTTTGCTAAGTTCTGCGCTAAGCTTTAATAAATATTACAAGATACCTGAGCAAATTAAGAGGAAAACACCCCAAAAGAGGCATATTATGTGGTGAAAATGGTTTGAGAAGCGATCCCTCGAAAGTGGATGAGTATTTGCAAGTCTAGGACTGGTCTCTGTTTGTTGTGAGCGAAGATATTTTGGCCTAGCGGACTGGCACATTAAGCTTAAACCCCTGTAGTTTCATTGATCGTTTACAGTTCGGCATAATAATACCGTTTTGACATGAACATATGAAAAGTTGAGCCCGTTTGCAACCAGTGTTTGCCTGATAATATGGTATGCTTCAATGCCATATAAAATATGGGACCATTTGAACGGTATCCGTAAATAATTCGATATTGCTTTCACAAATAAGCATCTGCTGTTTTTGTTTATTGTCTCTGTCCAAGTGAAACTAATTTGAAGTAAACCTTCATCTAAGATGCTATTTTTCTGTCATTCCTATTCCATGTTCTAAATACACAAGCAATTGCAAAATGAAAAAAAAAACATGTAATTTAGGAGATATGTATTCTTACTGAGCGAATAGTACAGTGAATAGTAGTGGTGTGGCTGGAAATCACAGGTCTTGGAATATTTATCTGTCACAAAAATCAGGTACCACTAAAGGATTGTTCCCAGAACATTGATTATTTTTATGTGCTGTTACTTATCTACTGATGTGAGATTTAAATACAGCATCAAGTTTCTGACTTGTCTCAGCCAGTCTTTGATGTCACCAATCAATACTCCTTCCATGATGGGTGATGGAGATGCATGTCTGCAAAGTTGTATGATGTGATTGTGTGGTAATAACCAGTTGCATAGTACTGTTTTCAAAGGAACCTTGAATAAACACTGGAACACTGAAAGAACTACCACTGAGTATAATTAAAAGAAAAATGGTTTCATCGAAAGGGTATTGTAAGTAATTAATTAATGAAGTCAGTCCATATTTACTTGGCGTCTGGCCTCACAAAATAAGAATTCAATACAAACTGCATGACAGTCATTTATTATTCAAGGTCAAGATCAACATTAATATGCTTTTCATGGGTCTATTAAAAAAAAAATACTCCTCAAACTTAAGTTTTGAAAAATGTAGACTAAATGTTGACATTTAAATGAAATCATGCATTCAATTCTAAAATCATAGGTTTATCTTCCTTCACACTTTCTGTCATTCTTCCATGTCATAACCTAAAGGAAATAAGGAAATTAAAGCATTAGCATGTAAGATGATGATTATGATCATAATAATAATAATAATAATAATAATAATAATAATATTTTTTTTAATTTTTTAATAATAATTCAACTTTATTTACATCTTTGAAAAAACCTAGTTACGAATACTTTGAAGAAACTTATGCTAGTTTACAATACTTTTAAAAAGACTAGTGTACAAAGCGTTAAAACATGAAATCCTAAATGCAATATTTAAAAAATTTTTGGCTGCTCTAAAACTCTGTGAAAGTAATCTACTGATCTCTCTATAATAATAATAATAATAATAATAATAATAATAATAATAATAATAATAATAATAACAATAAAAATAACAACAGTAATAATACCGGTAATAATAATGACAACAACAACAACAGCTGCAGCAGAAGGAGTAGTAGTACAAGGCTACAAATAATTATCTTTCTTCACAAAAATAAGTTATGACTGACTAAGACTCCACTATGGTTGAACAAACACAAAACAGAAATTGGTACGTAGGAGAACACATGTTAAATTTCATTATTGGTTCATCGCAACATATATGTTTGTCCCAGAGGAAAAATTCGGCCAGACATAATGTTCAACTAGAGCTGGGATTTTTTTTTTGTCTGACATGGGGAAATATGGGTTGGCAATTGTCCGATGACCGACTGTTATTTGCAGCCCTGTGGTAGTAGTAGTAATAGTAGTAGCAGCAGCAGCAGTAGCTGCAGTAACAACAACAATCTTTACACAGGATGCTCCACTTACTGAAGTGGTTTTCAGGGAGGTCCAAGAACTAAAAGTTTGTTGAAATGGTTATTAATTTAAATTTAGTTATTGCATTTGAGCACTACAGAAAATGCAATGTAGACCCACTAGGATATACTACCAGAAGTCTGCATTCTTTTAATTAACAGAAAAAAGAAAGAGATACCAAGGAATAGCCAATGTACTAAATACATCTGTGTTTTCATTTTATTTAAATTTAAGTTTTACAAGTTTAGACTAATGAATAACATAAGTGGCAGTAATTCATAAATTTCAATGATATTTTGCAAATGGCGTCTGTGGGATCTTTCTGCAGGTACCGGAGCACAGATTACGTAAGCTTACGTAAAACAAAAGAAATAAAAGACAGGAAACAAAGCAACTCCAAATAAAGACTATTCCCTAGTTGCCAAAAGTACCAAGCTTTCCGGTATCTGCAGAAAGATCCCTTCTGTGACAAATAAAACAATGTTTAGCATTATCACTACAACACTGGTAGTGGTTGGTACATATCCAAAGCTTAATTTTAAAAGCGCTAGTAAGCGACACCCTCTATGCATCACCATCATGCTTGCTTACAGGCTGGGGCCATTCTAATAAGAGACAACCCCAATTTCTAATAAGAGACAACCCTCTATGCATCACCATCATGCTTGCTTACAGGCTGGGACCATTCTAATAAGAGACAAGCTCCAGATAATAATAACTCCATATAATAATAACAGATGTAACTGATCTCCTGAATTCTCAATTTGTAATTGCTCTCTTGCCAAAGGGTAAATGCTATATTATTATTTTGGAGATGGTTAACTTACCAGTACTCTTATCTGCATGTCCTCGTAGCCCTCAAATGATTGCACTGATCTGAGGATTTTTTCCCCTTAATCATCTAGGTCCTGGAATATGTATTAAATTTAAAAGAGTTATTTTGAATGCATGTACATTTATACAAACAACCATGACTACAGTTGAGTTTTTAAGTCCAATATAAACTTGAGTCCACTTTTAAACTACTGCCTTTCTACCAAAGATTAAATTGTCCTTTAGATTCTACTGAACATGATATCACCAAATCGAATATACTTTTATCAAACTTATAGTGGAACTTGGAACTGTACAGCAGTTTCTTTGAAATATATTCAAATGTCAAAATTACTGATGGAATTACTATTCAAAGTAGATTACATACCTTGGTGCAAGCGATTTCTTCTTTTGTTCAACACACACATGATCAATTTCGGCAACACAAACACTTGTAAGGATGCAGCTAATCTGGTGCTGCATGTTGCACGTTTGGAAGCACAGCACTATGTGAGGAAGTCTTGCACTAAAACGAAAATACCACCAAATTCAAGGAAGTTGTATGCAGATTTCGCCCTAATTTTTTGAAAGACGGAAAAAATTGCTACGTACCTTATTTCTTTGGATGTTTGGTGCCTTGTCAGGAAGATTGTTGCCCTAAAACACACCCAATTTCAACGGTTTCACTTATAAAACCGCGTAAAATCCTTTTCAGACGCCATTTTTTTCACACTCCGTGCTTTCTTCATTATTCAATGGGAAAGTTCCCAAAGTACTGTGGGAAAAGAGCGCTTCAACGCCGAGAAAAGAGCCGAGATATGTCCACGTATCGCGTCCCCAAGTGTGGGCGCCATTTTGTGAAATGCGATGACGTCACTATATATCCAGTTCTGGTTGTAGCCCGGACTGTCTAAATTACATCTCGGTTATCCCAATAAAGTTAAATGAAACCTTAATCGACTCATGTATGGTGATTTTTGGCCTCCTTGGGCCGTCTAAAGCGAAATTACTTTTGGCCGGTGACGGTTAAGACAAGAGATGGCGACGGATTTTGATAAATGGGTTTTTTTCTCTATCGCTTCGCCGAATTTGAGCTTTATCCATCCAACAGTTTCCGCGAGAAAATCGATACTAAAGTCACAAATACAGCCTTCTTAATATGATCGGTGCCAAACTCAGCGACCAAAGGAATTCAAGGAATGCAGGCCGTTTCAAATCTACCAATCAGCGCTTGGCTTCCCGCAGTTTTTTGGCTTCCCGCGCTGATTGGTAGATTTGAAACGGCCTGCTTTCCATGAGTATTCCTTCAGTATTTTAGCGTTAATCCCAGTTTGAAGTGGAGAAGTTCGCGGCTGACGGCCGCTAAGTTGCAAGCCTTGTCTCCCTCTCTTGTCTTAACCGTCACCGGCAAAAAGTAAGTTCGCTTTAGATGGCCCAAGAAGGCCAAAAAACACCATGGACGAGTCGATCAAGGTTTCATTTAACTTAATTGGGATATTCAGATCGCGGTGTGATTTAGAGGTGCAATTTTCAGAGCTTTGTTCATAACCCTCATAGATTCTCTCGTTTCATATAACCATATATTAAACCACAAACACATAGAGTGGTCTGCATGTGCTCGTACTCGTCAGACTTGCCTTTCAAAACCTTTTGCAAACTCGCCAAACGAGCAGAATCGATAAGAAACTATCAAACACAGTTTTTGGTTATGATGAAGCATTGTTTGCCAAACTCACAAATTAACTCGATACCGGAGTACACAGTTTTCTTACAGAACTTTTCTCTACAAATCAAACACAAAAGTTTACGTGTATAACTAGCCGGCGAGCGGATTTTATTCATTCACAGCGCGAAATCAAAGAAATTTTTGACCCTGAAAAACAAACCTCTTCCATTAAATCAGAGCATAAGGGAACATAGAAGAGCCCTGGTTTTTCTTCTCTGCCTTATTCCCTGCCATCGCTGTAAAAAATCGGCAAGAGAATCTCGCAACTCTTACCAGTTCATCCCACAACGCGACAACATCGACGCGAGAGCCCAAGATACGTGCGTGGATCAGCGGAAATATATGACGTCAGGATGGCACAATTTGTTTAAAAAAATAGAAAACTTGTCCCATATCTCCGTCCCTGATTATGGCTCCTGATCTCAGCCAATTTGCCGTATCAGCAGTAAGATTATGCTTAATGTGCTCCACAATACGAACTTAAAAGTTTTGTTACCATGGCAACATACTGGTTTCCAGGCGTCCGCAATATTAAAGGCATTTGTGGCCACCTTTGGCATTCCTTTATTTACGTTTGCAAATGGTACCTGACATGCATTATCCAACAAGCATATAAATATGTAAGCTCGGGTTTAACACTTTTTGAGCTGAAAAACACTAACATCTTGAAATCAACTTGGTAGGGACTGGAAAAGAGTGAGTTGCTATGGAAACTGACTTTTTATAGCCGTACATGTAGGTGTGTTTCGTGTAGAACTATTAGCCTAGTAAGTTTCAATGGTCTGCGCTGAAAATTGACCAAGACAGAATAGCTTTATTTATACGTTTGATATAATGTTGGGTTGAGTGCATGACGTCATCAGTCATCTCATTTGCATATTTTACATATTTCTTAACCTTTAAATATCTCTAGAGCTAATGCAGATATTTACAGACGGTAAACAGCGTTTTCATCCTTTCCTTATATGCGGCAGCTTAAGGCTTACATGTACCTTGGCTTGGGTGTAAACACTAGAAAGACTGTCTTTCACTCCGATTACGTATTTGCAGAAAAATAGTAGTTTCATAATGACTAGACATAGGTTCTGTGGACGTGTTTTCCATGGTAATGATTCGTCATTTTTTCCTCCGTTTCTACTCTACTAAGAGAGTGAATTCTCCATAAGAGGAGCTATGACCGCGGTGGAATTGCTTCCGTTGTGCGCTGACAGCATACTGTATTATGCCTAATCATTCGAAATGGTGCGTGCTACCTCGAAAGGGCTGAATAATCCCTCTATGGGGCTGCATAATCCTCAAAAGGGATTTGAGATTTCCAGAGACGAATTAATTATGGTGGACACAGTGAAGTTGTGATTTCTGGGCCATCTGAGGTCGCCCAGTGATGTAGCTGGCCTGATTGCAGATTTTGTTCTACATTGTTTAGCAATATTTCAACAGGGCATTGGTTTACTATAGATAGAGAATAGCCACAATAGTGCAAAACAAGTTGCGGAGTTTTGGTCTTCTCGCGAAACATTGTTTTAAAATTTGAGTTCTTGGCATTAATGTTCTCTGCATCATTGTTAGTATCATTTAGTGACCTTTATATGCAAGGACGGAAAAGACAAGACGGGAACGGCAGTGGAAGCGGGAAACTTTGGCGTGTCTTGTCGTGTTGCCAAAGAAAAAAATAATAATAAGTTGTGTAATTTTCGTATAGGACGTCAATAGCTCTAACGTCTTAAGATATTTTCATAAAAACAGTGACATCCCATTCGAGATAGTGCAGAAATAATCCTGATCTATCCTGTTAAGCTTAAACGATAGTGAACAGACGACAGGAAACGTATTCTACTTTATATTATTTCAAGCAAACATTCCTGCATGATCTGCCAGTACTTAATATTGAAAGAATCCAGAATGAAGAAATTATGTAAATGAACTTTATATCCATCTGGTTCAGATAGCTTTTTGCCAGCAGAGTGTTTTTAGAATCGATCCTGCTTTTAGCTGAGACAAATATATAGAATAAACATTCATTATATCAATTTGCAAATGTGCAGTTTATTTGCACAATAGTCGCTTTGAAGGCCTGTAACAATCATATTTCCAATCAAAGCCTTTCGGATATATGCTGTAATCTAAGACTACATGACTTGGTATAGGCTGGATGGCCGCCATGTTGCGCGACGTCGTCGTCTTCGTAGTTGGGCGCACGCGTCCGTGATCCATGCCGCTAGCCATGTTGACTATGAAAAAAGAGTTGCATGGATTCCTATTTCTATGCATACATGTGGTTCTGTTTCTATAATTATGGTGCTCCGCTTGGCGGTTCTTCGGGCCGCCGGAGCTCCGCTAATATATGTTTTCATTTTTACCTAAAGATGCCGGTGATGAAGAGCCAGAACTTTTAGGTGAAAGAGAATGAGAAAATTTAGGACCTTGATAGAATATGGAGAATTGCCGGATGTTTGTTCTACATAATAATAGACAAAAGGGGTTTGCATTTCTTGTATTGTAGCAACGGATTTGATTGTTAATTGTGAATATGTTCATATTTTTCAAGGGAGAATAGTGTTCTTCAACAAGAACATAAACTCGCCTAGATGCATTAAATGAATATCTTGAAATTTAAGGAGGCTCGAAAGGGTTTATAGGTGCACGCCGCGCGCAATCTACACACGCCATAACTAAGATGCACGCGTCAGCTGAATCAGTAATAAATCAGCACACCGGATGTTAATGCTGCGTAAAATCGCGCGAACCGGAAATACAATCTGCGGAATACATTTGTTTTTAGCTCGAAAGTTTGCTCGGTGACCTATCTTGATTTTTTGCATGCACGCACCATTCACGATGGCACTTCAGATATAACAGTTTCGGGGAAAATTATCTAGTGGAATTTTCTGTAAGCCATAAAACGCGTTTTTTAAATATATTTAATTCTACTAGATAATTTTTTTTCCTCACTGTCTGAAAAGTTAAAGAAGTTAGGGACCTTTCCAACAAAGAAAAAAAAATGGTAGGTCACCGAATTAGTTTTTCAGATAATTTACAAAAACTGAAATTTAGAGGACGCTTTTGTGGACCTTTTGCGTTGCCATGGTAACTGATATGACGTCACAAGTACCCTGAAAGTATAGCCCAACAATAGAGTTGCAAGGAGACATATAGTTTGCCCACACCATTAAACATCCTTCTTTGTAATTTTCCATCGTTTCACAAACAACATAGCAACGAAAAACCCTTTCGAGCCTCCTCAAGCAAGTTAAGCTCTTTAAAAATAGGATTTGCATGAGCCTTACAATAGGGCAGTTTGTCCACTCTCCTTATCACACGTTTTTGCAAATTAAAATTACAATTCTGTGAAGATTAGTTTTATTACGTGGCTTGGTAATTGGACAAGAAGAGGTACTTTCTCTATATTTGTCTCCGATGAGGATCACCGATAACTTCAAAAAATGTTGTCAACGGTGCCACATCTTGTGTGTTCTCTTACTGTTTCTTTTTGTAATATTTCTTCACAATGCCACTGGGCTTTAACTTTAACTTAACCTACAGATATATTAAAACCTCAAGTCAGCGGCATCAAAATTACCACTGGTAACAGACGACCATTTTCCAAGTTGAATGGCTCATAGCCACTTTGATTTTCTCTTACCTTTCAAGGTTCACCTGTGCGTAATCCTGATTTCCGGAATCATTCTCTGGCATTTAACTCAACTTTTAATTTGACATGCATTGTGAGAGGTGATCAGCCAGTACAGATCAACTGGACCAAGAATGGTGTGGATCTTGGTAACCGAAACAAAAACACATACACTGTTTTTTCGCGCGACTTTTAACCACACGGGCTGGTATGTATGTACAGCTGTAAACTTGGCAGGAAAGGCACATGCTGAGTTTTGGATCGATGTAACAGGTAAGCATATACGACTTGTGAAACAAACTATTAAAACCATGGTTTCCTGTCAATCACTGAACACAAGTAATCACAATCAATGGCAATTTACATCCAGTTTCTTGAAACTGGCATGGCTCAGACACGTTCCAAAGAAGGGCCACTTTTAAAGAAGTATCATTCGAGTGGCTCGTCGTGTCAGCCGTCAATTTAAAGAAGCATCAATTGAGTGGCTCGGTGGCTCGTCAATCAGTTTAAAGAAGAAGTGTCACTCAAGTGGCTCGATGACTTATCGGTCAATTTAAAGAAGTGTTCACATGCCCCCAAATAAACTCCCCAAGATAACAGGGGTAATTGTCCTCGTAAGTGCCCAATACAGGGCAACCTACTTTCATTTGCCGTCAGTGTCCTTCCATTTTGTTTGTATTATATCCGTTTTCATTAACAAACTCCTTTGAATGGTTCACTGTTTGGTGTGAATATCCATGTTTATCCAAGATGTGGTGTGATTTCAAGCAGTCTGATGCAACTAATGTTCCCAGCATGATCCAGTCTTTTTTTTTTTTATCTATGATAGGCAATAGTGTTGCCTCTCTCCGATTTACCACTGCCACCAGAAAACATCTCGAATCTTCTCCTGTACCGTCAAAAAACCCATTGTCCTTTAACTCTGTGCCCTCGATGATACGTACTTCCGTTTTCCAACCATGCTCTCGTCAATTTGAACTTTTTACCATTTCTCTGGATTGTAACTTCACGTGTTTCCCAGCAAGACATATCCCAGTCGACAGCTGTGTTGGGATCAATGTGCAACTGCTTCTTAATTTGCTCTTGGGTCAAAGGAGCCATTGAATTATCCACCATTCTCATTCTAAAAACACTTAACGTGACTAATCAAGCTACAGTGTACCAAGCCACTAAATAGGCCTTATCACGGTTTTCGATGCCACCGTGACGGGTAGGCAAGGCGCGGTCAGATATTATTGTGTTTGTATGGGAATCCGATAGCAAATAACTTCTTCCAAAATTGAATTTTTCACAATTTGTGAATCAAAACTTTAAAATACTAGGTATTCACCAAGTTTGAAGGATGTAGCTTTCCTATAAGTCGCTGAGCTATTTTTTTTTTTAATTTTCCATAGATTTGTCTGTAAATTTTCTCCCGCGAACAGCGTCTAGACGTTTGTCTACCCAGCCAAATTTACAGACAAATGTATGGAAAATAAAAAACAAACTGGGCGACTTCTAGCTAGCAAAGCCACGTCCGACTACAATTTTCTACCTTGTATTTTAACGTTGAGTTTAAGATATTGTATAAAATTTAATTTTCGAAGAAGCTATTTGCTGTTGGATTCGCATACAAACACTGTAATTTCTGACCGCTTTGCCTGCCCGTCCAGACGCCATCGAAAACCGTGATAAGGCCTATTATCCAACTTTCTCATTCCCAAAACACTTAATGTGACTGGCGAGCCGCTGAGGCAAGCTGTCAAGGCGAGCCACCGCCACCTCGACCACCAGCGAGCCACCAAGTCGCTTCTTTAAAACTTTAAAAAACGGCCCTGTAGTCTGTACATGTAGTTGCTCTGTGTTGGGAAAAATGTTCCTGATCTATAGTTTCTACTTTTTATGCTCAGATTTACAGAAAAGTTGTATCCTTTGTCAGTTGGCTTTAGCGAAGTGTTTTAGCTATTGGAACATGAAACATTTAATTTTTACCTGTTATTACTGTACTCTGAGGGAACATAATTTAACAATTATTCCTGTAGCACGTATTGGATATGAGATGATAGATAGCCAACGTTGCGTGTAACAACAAGTTAGCTCTTGCCATCTCATATCCATGCCAACAAGTGCGAGTGGAATAATTTTTTTATTAACTAGTGTACCCAGGGCTCCGAAAATTCTGTGGAAATTTGGATGTAGTTTACAATTGGTAGAGAGATTGTATAGAGCTTGCGGTAGAAATGGTACATGAAAGCATGTCCATGTCACCAAGGTGTGAACAAATCAATGCACAAATTATTCAGCAAGAAGGAAATGGCAGCCGCTGCACAAGTGAAAAAATAACAAACCACCGCTGTTTAGGTGTAAAATGACAAACCACCAAAGCAAAATTTAAAGATCATCGAAATACTTGTGTAAATTCGTGCATGAGTGCAAACACATGAAAGTCTGCCAAATTCGCTGAAGTGTGAAACTCGACAAGAAGCACATGGCAGCTGCAGAAGTAAACAACAACTACTTTCAAATTTTTGGCGAGAATAAGTCAACGCCTGTACGACTAAGTCGCAATGTTTTTCCGGCTTCCTTTTAAATTTATTGCTGACCACGGTAAAATGGCTCATACATGACGGCTAAGACGGTGAATACTCTTGAATTGCATTAGCCAATGAATCAGTTTTTAATAGTGTGTCAATTGTTTAGTTATGTGACTTGAATTTCCATCACTGAAATTGAAAGTTGGTGAGCTTTTTTATTATAAAATCATTTACTCCAGGTGTGACGTGATTTCATGATTGGTGTGTGGTTATCCCTACAGTAATCTTTGCTTGGGATTCCTAAACGTTTTGATTACCACTCATCAACAAGCACTTTTCAAAATATATTAAAGACTCAAAGAGTACCCCCAGCCCCCACCCTGAGGTTCATGGACCAGAAATGTCCAGGCTCAATAGGGTTAATGACGGCATGGCTTGTTTGATTGCTCTGGTTTAGACCATGAGACCATCAGTTTAAGAGAGTTTTTTTTATCATTATTTAAAGCTTCCCCTCAGGTTAGTGTTTCTCCAAGAAACAAGTCTGTGTCTGAGGGCCACTCAGCAAACTTTAGCTGTAAAGCCACGGGTGTTCCTAAGCCAACATTGTTCTGGACATTTAATGATGGGGACCTGCCATCAGGTGTCAATCAAATCAGTCTCGTTGAAGGATCATTTCTGGAGTTACCTAATGCTACAAAGGAAATGGAAGGTATCTACAAGTGTACAGCAGAAAACAAAGCTAATGCAGCAACTTCCTCTGTGTATCTTCATGTTTTTGGTAAGGACAAAAAGAGTAATAAATAAACTTTATTCCTGAGGTGGAACTCCCATATGGTAAGGTCAGAGTGCTTGTCATCTTGCCTAGGAGCTTAAAGCAAGGTTTTTTGTCTCACTTAACTACGGTTATCAGGATACCAAAAGAAATAACAGTGACAAACACTCTCATTTCTGTTGTTTAGGCTCACAATTTGCCACTCTCTCAAGTCTGGTGTACTAGGGCATTCCGTTTTAAGTGGTATCTTTTAGGAGTCAAATAAAGCTCAAGCCACACCCAGATTGGTCTCCTTTAAGCGTTTAATTCAAATTTTCTGACGAACATCCCACCCTTCTCTTTAGGGATCAGAGTCCTCTGCAGACTTTATTAAGGATCATTGCATTACTGAATGCAGCTAAAGCAATCGAGAAAATGGTAAAGCTTAAAGGAAGTAAGATTTAAACAGGATTTGAACTTGCGATCTCTAAGAGTAGGTTAGGGTTCTGCCAGTTTTGTTATCATAGAGCCAAATGGATTTGTGAGTCTCTGCCACATTTGAACCTCACTATAGCTATCTAGGGGAGGCACGGTGGCCTCATTGGTAAGTGTGGTCATCTCCAGATCAAGTGGCCTGGGTTTGCGCCCTGGCTGGAGACGTTGTGTTGTGTTCTCAGGCAAGACACTTAACTCTCACAGTACTTCTTTCTCCATGACTACCAGATGAATGAATGGTTACCAGCAAATTTAATGTTGGGGATAACCTACAGAAACAAGATAAACATTGGCCTGATTGGCCAGTTGTGTCAAATGCACTTCAGCTTGCCTTTACCTATCTCAAACTCGGTCATTTCAAACTTGCTATCCTGAACTCAAATCATTTCCCCTTGTATTTGCTATTTTCATCTATTTACTGTACGCATGTGGGTTATCTTGAGCGCCTCCTATATCAAATATTTTTCATTAGTATAAGAGTTTAAGACTATTGTAAGATACCTAGGCCCAACTCTGTATACACTCGCAACATCCTTGCCCACCTATAGGGGCAAATTATTGAGGGTTGTCCAATACTCACAAACAGACTCCAATGGAATGGGGTTCAATCGACTGGTATTCCATTGGTAAAATGCATGTCATTATGGGGACTTAAATTATTTCTGTTGGCTTCAGGCTGATTTAGGGGGGGGCTTTCTACTTTTCCATTGGTCCGATTGGTACCAATGGAAAAACGTTTATTCCATTGGTACTCTATTTGTGAAATGCATCTCATTACGCCTGACTTAGAATATTTCCTTTGGCTTCAGGCTGAGTGGGGGCGCATTCTACTCGTCCATTGGTACGATTGGTACCAATGGAAAAAACGTTTATTCCATTGGTATTCTATTGGTGAAATGCATCTCATTACGGCTGACTTACAATATTTCCTTTGTCTTCAGGCTAAGTGGGGGGTGTATTCTACTTGTCCATTGGTACGATTGGTACCAATGCAATATCATCTATTCCACTGGTATTCCATTGGTGAGATGCATCTCATTATGGGAACTTAAAGTATTTCCGTTGGCTTCAGGCTGAGTGGGGGTGCATTCTACTTGTCCATTGGTCCGATGAGTACGATTAGTACCAATGGAAAAACATTTATTCCATTGGTATTCTGTTGGTATTCAGGCTGACTGAGGGTACATTCTGCTTGTCCATTGGTCCGATTAGTACGATTGATGCCAAAACAACATTTGTTCAATTAGTATTCCAATTAGTATTGGTGAAATGCATTTCAAATCGCGATTCTTGTGTTTAAACTTAGCGCTTTCAATCAAAACACATTGTAAGAGGCGGGCTTTCATGCCAAATATTGTATTTAGCCTGTTTTGGGCTCGCACGCTTCAAGAACGAAGACTAAACATTGTATTTAGCGTATGTTTGGGCTCGCACGTTTTAAGAATGAAGCATATAGATTGTACCTAGCGTGTGTTTGGGCTCGCAAGCTTTAAGAACGAAGAATTTAGATTGTATTTAGCGTTTGCTTGGGCTCGCTCGCTTCAAGAGCGAAGAATATACATTGCATTTAGCGTGTGCTTGGGCTCGAACGCTTTAAGAACGAAGAATATACATTGTATTTAGTGTTTGTTGGGGTTTGCACGCTTTTAAGAACAAGGAATATACAGTGTATTTAGCGTTTGTTTGGGCTCGCACGCTTTAATAACGAAGAATATACATTGTATTTTAATGGCGTGTGTTTGGGTTCGAACTGCTTAAGAACGAAGGATTTGTTTGGGCTTGCACGCTTTAAGAACGAACAATAATATACATTGTTTTTAGCGCTTTTGGGCTCGTACACCTTACTCAGTTTACAAATGGAGCACCGATGGGCCGCCTCCTTTTCCATTGGTACCATTGGTACCAATGGTACCAATCGACGAATAGTTGACGCGCGGTCCTCAGGTGTTAATATATGCAGTTTACAAATGGAGCACCGATCGGCTTCCCACCTTTTCTATTGGTGCCATTGGTTCCAGTGGTACTAATGAGATGCAGTTTACAAATGGTATACCAATGGACTGATTAGCTTTCCATTCGTACCAATAGTACGAGTCGTAAGGCTTCTTTAACGAATGGTGACTTTTTACCAATGGTACCATTGGTGAGGGTTTCTTGACGATTGGTATCTGTTTGTGTATATTGGACATGTCAAGACATGTTTATCCATGAATTGCTGATGGCTACGATGTGCTGATTGAATTGGCAGATTTAAACCACCTTGCATGCTGTTTTATCCATATTTGACTGTTTCTTGTTAACCTTTACTCATTGCGTGATTGCATTTCTCTTTAAAGGAAAACCCAGTGCTGAAATTAGCCCAAAGCCATATCCAAAACTGTCAACTGGAGATGAGCTGAGATTACTTTGCCAAGTGAATAAAGATACCGTGACAATCAAATGGAAGAAAAATGATGATGACGTAATCTCACGTGCACAGATCGACACAAAAGTAGCTAATAAATTGAGTAGACTTTTTATTGGGAATGTTGTAGAAGGTGATAGTGGTAAATATTCTTGTGAAGCACGTAACAGACGAGGTATTGCGGCCCGCTCTACTGTGAAGATCAATGTCAAGTCAGTCAAGAGTAAGATGAATTTCATGTTTGGTAAATTGAGAATGATAACCACTTAATGTTTGGCCCCAAAGAAAACCACGAGTTTTTTTTTTTTTTCCCAAAGCCCTCAATATCGAGAATGCAAGAAAATGAAACTCACTGTTTCCCACGAGGCCAGTTATAAAATTGTTTTGTTATATACCTCCCAACTCAGCTTGACACGGGCTGGCACAACAAATTTGCAATGGTTTCAAGGAGCACGACCTGATCATGGGCAAGTTCAAAGTTCAAGTTGTTGTTTCCTTGGGTATTTAGTGATTATTGTTCACCCTAGCGATTTGGTAAATTTTGTTTGCCCTAGGAACTTAGTGAGCTTTGACAAATGACATGTGACACATTCTATTTAAGTCAGAAAACATATTTGAGTTAAGAGGTATAGCAATTGTTATTGATCTTGTGCCAAATGACTTAATGGCTATGAATTTGGCAGGATGATGGTGCCGCAACATACCAGTTAAGTCTACAACACCTTAACATTACAACTATATTGTATAATATTATACATTGTATTATAGTCATAATATAATCAACTGGCCATCATAATGTTCTGTATATTTTTCAGGTTTTAGGCTATCTGTGAAATGCACCACACTTTCAAATTATCTTACTGTATTAGTTTATGAAACAGCTAAACTAACTGCATGCTTACAGTTTGAAAATTTGTAATGGTTACGGTTGTGCCTGGGACATGCTGGGCCTTCCACACTTAGGCTCTTCCTGGGTTTACACTAATCAGCTTTTGAACAATCAAGGCTAGTTCGAGACTGGCACTGTGGAGGGGGAGAGGGAGGGGGTTAACTGTCTTGCCCAAGAACACAATGTAATTACCCTGGTTTGAGCCTGGACCAAGTCCAGAGTGCTTACTTTAGGCCACCGGTCCGCTTGCCTTAAAAACTAAACTAACGTAGAAAATTAACCATAATAATGAAGTAAGCTGTCATAAATGCTTATACTCCTTTTTCAGGTTCTGTTTGGAGGCTGGCTCTGGAGTGGTATCATATTGTGGGACCTGTGCTTGGTTGCACTGTCATATTTGCTGTTGGTTTGTACATCTGTAAACGTCGAAGGGCAGGTGAAAAGAATACTGATTTTGTAAACAGTGTTTTACTTCGCTCATTTGTTTTGCTGGTAAGATTTTGTGTTTAAGAAGAAAATATAACATCTAATTATGACATCTAAATAGTTTTAGCTACAGCAACCAGTGGAAACCAGACTTTAGAGCATGGGTGTCCCTCCTTAAATAACAAAATTTATTATTCACCTAACTCCATGTGGAGCAAGATGAGCGAAATCATGTGCTGTGATCGAGTACCCTAGGGGGCAAGATGGAGCTATCTTGCCTGTTCAGGATTACAGGTTGTGTTCCGCAAGTAAAATTTTGTCAAAGCTGAAGAGGCCAGTTCACCAAACTTTTTTTCGAAATTTGTACCGTTAAAAATATCTTCCATAACAGTTAACGATTTCCTGTGATCTCTGTATGAATGGAGAAAAGTGGGCATGAAAGCCTCATCCTCTTTACTCAGGCTTTTTGCCACTTCCATCAATAAATATTGTTACTTAACAATTAGATTACGAGGTCAAGTTTTCTACGAGGAGACTATCGCTCGTAGAAAACGAGGGCGAGTAGTCTAATTGTTTTAGTATAAATTTACCGTAGTCTCATTGCCTTAAAACAAAAAAAAATGTCAAATAACGCGTAGAAAAGAACTGTTTTATTATGTTACATCAGCTTCAAACGTAAGGCGCGATGTGCACTGATGCGTAACTGTTTTCTATCAGCAGATAGAAAACGGTAATTTGGCCAATCAAATTTACGGATTCACAATAGACTACGGTAAATTTATACTAAAAGAAAATAGTCAATTTTTTGCCTTTTAGTTTGCAATTTTTTCATCGCAAAATGTAATTGGCCTAGATGCCGGTCTAGATGGGAAAATCTAGACCGCTTTCAATATCGATTTCAACCAATCAAATTCGTGAATTTGGTAGTTCCCAGTCCTTGTGAGACTCAGCCATATGTAATGCCCAAGGGCAGATTATGGATCATGCAAATTAGGAAACGAAAAGCTAGGCCGCATTTGTTTCACTTACATTGAAAATAATTATTGTTGACTGAAGACGATGAGCAGTGATGAAAATTCAGAGAGTGAATTCTATTACCATTTTAAGGAAGAAGTGAAGGTACATTGTTAAATTTCGAACAAGTTGGTGCCAGCGAGGGTGAAGGAAACAGAGTTAGCCTGGAAGAAATTGAAATATTCATAAGAGAGCAAAAACATGAAAGGGCAGGAAAACTGCCAGTGAAATTAAAACATTTCAGTGATATTTGGAAGCATACTAAAAGTTTTGGACTTGGCAGCTGACCTTGACCACTTATTGGCAAAGTTTTTAAAGATAGAGAGGCAAAAACAAAAAAAAACTTTGCCAATATCCAGCCATCTTGACCTCACGCTTGGTTAATAACCCATTTGTATTTGACAAAATAATAGCTGTTATTTAAAGCAGATTGAGTCCCTTCCAAGTCCATACTTGATATATCTTTAGAATTTTTACCTCACCAAGTTTTATTATCACTCTCTTTAGGGTATTTTAAAATTTATCTGACAATTGTATCTACATGTAACCTAATTTGATTGTTTTTGTTTGTCTATTCTGCCTATGTATCTTTTATTGTCTGCCATTGGGAATATGCACGCAGCTGTGGCAAAGTTGTAAGTCAAACATCTTTTTTTTTTGTTTTTAACTAAACTTGTTGGTGGCTACGTCACTATTTTTTCATCACTGTTTTTGCATATTCACCATTAGAGACTGTAACGGCAGGCTTAAGCAATCTGATAACAACAATTCACTTTAGTATTTTCAGTTTGGTTTCTAGGCACATTTCATGCAATAAGTGTAATAAGTTTAGGACTGCATTGCACAAAATTCTCGTGAAAAAAAAATCCTGGCGAAAGTGCCCCTTTATGTATTGGCATGTTTTGAAGTAGTACAAGCTTTAGATCTGCAGCAATGCAATACTGGGGAATATGGCTTGGACTCATTTGTTGCTGAAGTTACAGTTAAAACATTTGTAAAGCCTCCAATTTGATTGAATGACAGAGGGGAGAAAGATTGAATTATGGACAATGATAACCCCTTGTGACTGGGTTTCCTCAATAGTCTGTAATTGAATCAATAATTTCCCTCTCAACTTAGTTTTATTGATCTGTTTAATTATAACAATAATAATAAAACATGTAATAATAATAATAATAATAATAAATAGCTTGTTTCAATTTATTACAAAACCAGTTACTTATTGTACATCATGTATGTATCTGTATTCTAATAATCTGTCATCTTGTTTAAGTAGTTAGTCCTATTCTGTAATGATTTTAATTAGTGTTGATGTCAAATAAATTGTTTAGTCCGGATCAAGAGGAAGCAGTTGCGATGCAGTTGCTGAATGTTGAAGTTGATGAATGGGAGATTGCAGTTGACCGTTTAGTTCTTAAAGAGGTCATTGGCGCAGGAGCATTTGGAGCAGTCTGGAGAGCGCTTTTGAGTGAACCAAATGGAAAATCTGGAAATCGGACAGTTGCTGCAAAATGCTTTACACGTAAGATCATGTATGAGTACCAAGACTAACTGAAATTTGCTTTATTTGCTGCACTGCCCAAAAACTCTAGATCTACGGAAGACACCAATCGTTTGGTTTTTAACCTGCAGTCCTTGATGAGTTGAAAACTTAAAAACTTGTACACCTAGTTTGGGAGAGGCATTGTGAGAGTATATATACCCTGTTACCCTAACAACATAATGCAATAATATTACCTACTGGCCTTGACTGAAATACGAGAGTCGATAGAGTCTGGCACTTCCCACACTGTGTTATTTATAGCCATACATGACAAGCTTAGTTTAAATGTTTATCTTTGCAATTACCAAACGTAACCAAGCCAGAGCGCTTTTCTCCAAAGTGTTACACTAACCTGGATTTTTCAGAAGTACATAGAGCTACTAAAATTTAATTCTACCTAATTATAATTTGATGGTCTTGTTCTGTAGCCACTTCTGGGGAAGAAGGAAGGAAATCTCTGATGAGAGAAATTGAGTTGGGAAAACTTCTTGGAAAAAACCCTCACCCAAACATTGTTAAGTTTATTGGCTGTGTCACCACGCAAGGTAAAAAGGTTGCAGTTATTTCGCTTCTGGCTTACATTTCCTAATCTAAGAGCCATAAGTTCTTGGCTAAGTTGGAAAGTTATGACTTTGGATGAAATGATAACATGTAGAAATATAAGTGCACTGAAAATTTGGTTATCAAAGACGCCAGTTCTATCTACTGTAATCCAGGGATGGGAGAGGAATTAGCACTATGAATGCATTATGCACCATCCATGAAAATCCCTTGAAAAGGTCATGAAAATGATATCATGGCCCATGAGTAATGCAAAAGGGATTTTCATGACTTAGCTTGGTGCCATGAGAATTCCATGAAAATATTAAGGTATATGTCTTTCTTGACTCATGAAAGTAAAAGCTGATAGTTTCATTGACCATGAGTTTTCCTTGAAAGTGATTTTTAATGAGCATACACCATGAAACTTAGCCATGAAAATCCATGTTCAGAGGTTTTAATCGTTCATGAAAAAGTTTTCATCAAACTTTTAATTTCATGTCTCTTGAAAATGTTTTTCATGAGCCATGAAATTGTAGAGTTTGAATCACAACTCTTTAATGGCCGTGAATCTTTCATTCCTCGCTTTTACTTGGCGTCATTCCGATGCTATTCTCTGAGAGGGAACAGATAGTCAGAGACCCCGGACTCAATAGAATAATCCTAATCTGTATTGCCTGAAGAAATTTCAGATAAAAAGCAGCTGATCACACAACTGCCTCAAAAGTTGGGAAACAAGCTATCCCCGCTGACGCAAGAAGTGCATTAGGTTCCAGATCTCCTGTCGCACGGCCGTGAACCAGAACATCACAACTTCAAAGATTCGTAGTTTCGCAAGGATTTGATGGATTTACTCAATTCTATTTTTTTTAATCTTCGCTGAATCATGTATTCTCTTCCGAAATTAATAGAAAGCATTTGGGATTAGGGGCACTTTAATCTCCTTAACCTTCTGATTGACTTGAAGACCCAGTCAGAGTCCAATATATTTGGGCAGAATGGAAAAAAGGCTTTGAAGAGTAATATCCTGGCAGCAATTCAGTGTAAGTTAAACAATTTGAAAATTTTGTACTTTAAATATCTGAAATCAATGATTTATAGTAGACATGCAGTCCTTTGAAGGAGTTTGGAACTGTAAAAAAGTAGTGTTTCTTTGATCGCTAGTTGACTGAGTTTATTGAAAGTAGAATATTGATTAAATGGCAGATTGTAGATTAATTTTTTTGTGTGTTTTTTTTCTTCAGCACACCTTGACATGCATTTTAACTTGGATAGAGAAGAGCTAGAGAAAAATTGGAAGCTAAGAAACAGCTTTAAGACTACTAATACTATAGCTCACCGTAAAAAGCTAACAAATTAAATTTTTTAACATTTCTACATATATATGTAATATCAATGTGATCAACATATTGTTACAGATTTAATATCTTTTTGTTGTTTTAACTTTTATATCAGGAAATTAAAAGTATTCTTCTTTGATAAAGTGTGTCGAAGTTCATGTGCACTAAAAACAGACCTCGTTTAAAGGGTAGTTATAAAACTGAATCCCACCTGGGATCCCCAGGTGGGATTTTTAACTTTCCAACCTGGGACCCACCTCTGATCCCAGGAACCCCAACCAGGGACCTACCTGGGATCCCACGTAAAATCCCACCTAAACTCATTCATGGGATATCAGCCAAAATTTGAAATAAGCGCCTCCCATCAAAAAGGTGCCCACTCCCCTCCCTCTGTTTTATGGAGGGGTAACGAGACAACAGAGGATGTGTAGTTTTGGTGCGCATTCAATCACAAGCAAGTGATTATCCACTCATAAGTTCCCTCGGTGCTAATTCGAGCTTTCACCGTATATTAAACCCTTAGAGCCATGATTGGCTCATAGCTGCCAGAGCTTATCTCGGTTTCAGTAGCATGAAGAGGCTAGGAGTATTTCTTCTCCCAATTTGGAAGGGATGCTACTCCATCGCAGGCCACTTCTCCCGCAATTTGTTAGGTTTCTCCAATGACTCGCCGGTACTCATTTATACTCCTGGAAGGAGAGAGGCAGTGTAAGAGTTAAGTGTCCTGCCCAAAAACACGACACAATGTCCCTGGCCAGGACTCGAACCCGGACCACTTGATCCGGAGACGAGCGCACGAGGCCACCGCGCCTCCACGGTTTTACAGTATGATGAAATTAAAATGTGATCATCACCGTTATTATAATTTAGGGAAAAAATTATAACTCGTGAAACGAAATGAAACATTGTCTACAATGACATCTCATCCATTATTGTCCAACAAGACAACACATCGCCATCTCACGGATCCAGACCTGGACTACTCAATCCTTTGTCCATTAAAGTAATTGTTAGGGTGCCACATCTTTCCGATTTCCCCAAAATATAAAGTATGTCGAATTTAAAATTGTTTGTAGATAACAACTGTTCACCTTGCTCTTTTTGTGCCATTAGTTCATCCAATTATGGTCATGGAGTGTTTGGTGTGTGGTGACTTGCTGGGCTATCTGAGGAAAAGCCGTGGAGTCCATGATAAGTATCATCTTGGGCAGGGAAGTGTTTCAAAACTGGAAATATACGACTTAGTGTTGTTTTCCAAACAAATTGCTGCTGGTATGGTGTATCTTGGATCCCATGGTGTAAGTATAGCCATCTCACAAAACTTAGACTGTAACAAAATTGCATTTGCTAAGACTCCAACACTGCTAACAGTCTTAATCTAAATTTTATGTCACTTTTCACCAAACTTTAAATTATCAACTGCCAGTGCATTAACTTTTTTGTGTGATTCGTTAGGCTTATTTTCATTGATGACATTTTCTACTATACATACCGTTAGTATGGTTTGTGTTTTAAGCCTGTTTACCCATCAGGTATGACAACAACAGCAACAACAACAACTTTATTTGCACCCTTACTTAAATAAATTGAGATTTACAAAGAGTAATAAAAAAATAAGACAGTGCATGGCTCCCCGAAATAACCCATAGCCAGAAATTTCGAACAACATGGCTGCCAACCTGGCCGCAAGCATGCGCAGAAAACACAAACGGAGATTAAATATGGCGGCAGAACATAAAGGAAACATGGGGGAGATTTTTTACGTTCCTATTTTTTTGTTATTTCCACTCAAATGGGTACTTTTCCCAGCTCAAAAATCGATAAAGCAATAATCGAACTGCATTTTTATCGTACAAGAAATGAAAATTATTTCAGTCAAGCCACTGCCTTTTGCGATCAAAAGAACTCTAGACTGTCGCAATGAAGCCGTTACTAACCTCTGCAAACAGCACTTACCTTCATGCCTTTCTGAGCGTGAGGAGAAAACGTTCTTGTCCCGACCAGTTTTCCCAACTTCCCATTCAAAAGATAAGATGTGGGTGTTACGAAAACGAAGACCCTCGAAAACGAAGACCTAAGACCTAAGACCCGGTCTTCGTTTTCGTAGTACGAAAACGAAGACCCCGATCTTCGTTTTCGAAGTACGAAAACGAAGACCCTGTAAACAGAAAACCGTAGAAATTACAAGTTAAAACACACATTAAACAGCGACAACGCTTAGTAATATAATACATTACACTTCGCGCGTTTCTTCCATTATTATACCGCTAGTACTACTGGCCCGTCTTGTCTGTTCTGTTTCGCTATGCGAGCCAATTTGGTGTTGATATTCTCGAGGGTTTCCTCGGGTAAACTTACCAGGCATATTATTCTTGAACAGCAGGCATAATTCGAACGCTAGCCGGTTTTGATTTTATAGTTAGCATTGCGTGACACAGTAACAAAGAACGGGTTGTGAACTGGAAATGACTCTTGGGTTCTGTCAATAAATAATCTATGTCTATTGTATTTCGTAGCTAAAACAGATTCTGAGGGTCGATAAGCCTTCTCTTCTGGAAAATTCTCGTTTAAAAGTAAGCAATTCTTTTGGCTAAAGCAGGGTCTTCGTTTTCGTAGTACGAAAACGAAGACCCTTTATTAAAAGCAGAAAATCATTTGAAATTACGATTGTAGACGTACCCTGAACACTAGCAATTGTTATCTCAGCTTTTGATATGTTAAGACAGTTCGTGCGTGGGGTTTCTTTGGTCTTTCTTCGGTCACCACTGTTTTCTGCTCTTGGATTTGTTTTTCTATGCAATGAGTCCAAATTTGGAACAGCGCCGAAAGAGCGATCGGAATATTTTAGGGCGCATTGCTTGACAGACGTGTACAGTGAAAAAGACACGATCTTGCGAATAACTAGTTTATCTTGTTTTGCATGCGCTACACAGCTAGCAAATCTTTTTCCCAATGGAAGAAGGTCATTTTTGATGGAATACCTGTACCAGGGTCTATCAGGAATGGAAACGTTCCAAATAAACACAGTCCAGGTATGTCGTTAGCACTTTATTATTACAAATTATAACAAATTTGTATCACAATCAAACATGTCGCCTTCCTATATTTAGGGAACACTACCTTCTCTAGGTCTTTGTATTTTGTTCCGCGTTGTTTAAGTCTTAAGTAACGAAGCCTCGCGATTGGTAACTTGATACCGTTATCAGGACCAAATGTACGAAAACGGCTTTCCACCCAAGGTCTCTACATTACTTTTGCTGTGCTCAGGGTACGTCTACAATCGTAATTTCAAATGATTTTCTGCTTTTAATAAAGGGTCTTCGTTTTCGTACTACGAAAACGAAGACCCTGCTTTAGCCAAAAAATTGCTTACTTTTTAACGAGAATTTTCCAGAAGAGAAGGCTTATCGACCCTCAGAATCTGTTTTAGCTACGAAATACAATAGACATAGATTATTTATTGACAGAACCCAAGAGTCATTTCCAGTTCACAACCCGTTCTTTGTTACTGTGTCACGCAATGCTAACTATAAAATCAAAACCGGCTAGCGTTCGAATTATGCCTGCTGTTCAAGAATAATATGCCTGGTAAGTTTACCCGAGGAAACCCTCGAGAATATCAACACCAAATTGGCTCGCATAGCGAAACAGAACAGACAAGACGGGCCAGTAGTACTAGCGGTATAATAATGGAAGAAACGCGCGAAGTGTAATGTATTATATTACTAAGCGTTGTCGCTGTTTAATGTGTGTTTTAACTTGTAATTTCTACGGTTTTCTGTTTACAGGGTCTTCGTTTTCGTACTTCGAAAACGAAGATCGGGGTCTTCGTTTTCGTACTACGAAAACGAAGACCGGGTCTTAGGTCTTAGGTCTTCGTTTTCGAGGGTCTTCGTTTTCGTAACACCCACATCTTATCTTTTGAATGGGAAGTTGGGAAAACTGGTCGGGACAAGAACGTTTTCTCCTCACGCTCAGAAAGGCATGAAGGTAAGTGCTGTTTGCAGAGGTTAGTAACGGCTTCATTGCGACAGTCTAGAGTTCTTTTGATCGCAAAAGGCAGTGGCTTGACTGAAATAATTTTCATTTCTTGTACGATAAAAATGCAGTTCGATTATTGCTTTATCGATTTTTGAGCTGGGAAAAGTACCCATTTGAGTGGAAATAACAAAAAAATAGGAACGTAAAAAATCTCCCCCATGTTTCCTTTATGTTCTGCCGCCATATTTAATCTCCGTTTGTGTTTTCTGCGCATGCTTGCGGCCAGGTTGGCAGCCATGTTGTTCGAAATTTCTGGCTATGGGTTATTTCGGGGAGCCATGCACTGTCTTATTTTTTTATTACTCTTTGTAAATCTCAATTTATTTAAGTAAGGGTGCAAATAAAGTTGTTGTTGTTGCTGTTGTTGTCATACCTGATGGGTAAACAGGCTTAAAACACAAACCATACTAACGGTATGTATAGTAGAAAATGTCATCAATGAAAATAAGCCTAACGAATCACACAAAAAAGTTAATGCACTGGCAGTTGATAATTTAAAGTTTGGTGAAAAGTGACATAAAATTTAGATTAAGACTGTTAGCAGTGTTGGAGTCTTAGCAAATGCAATTTTGTTACAGTCTAAGTTTTGTGAGATGGCTATACTTACACCATGGGATCCAAGATACACCATACCAGCAGCAATTTGTTTGGAAAACAACACTAAGTCGTATATTTCCAGTTTTGAAACACTTCCCTGCCCAAGATGATACTTATCATGGACTCCACGGCTTTTCCTCAGATAGCCCAGCAAGTCACCACACACCAAACACTCCATGACCATAATTGGATGAACTAATGGCACAAAAAGAGCAAGGTGAACAGTTGTTATCTACAAACAATTTTAAATTCGACATACTTTATATTTTGGGGAAATCGGAAAGATGTGGCACCCTAACAATTACTTTAATGGACAAAGGATTGAGTAGTCCAGGTCTGGATCCGTGAGATGGCGATGTGTTGTCTTGTTGGACAATAATGGATGAGATGTCATTGTAGACAATGTTTCATTTCGTTTCACGAGTTATAATTTTTTCCCTAAATTATAATAACGGTGATGATCACATTTTAATTTCATCATACTGTAAAACCGTGGAGGCGCGGTGGCCTCGTGCGCTCGTCTCCGGATCAAGTGGTCCGGGTTCGAGTCCTGGCCAGGGACATTGTGTCGTGTTTTTGGGCAGGACACTTAACTCTTACACTGCCTCTCTCCTTCCAGGAGTATAAATGAGTACCGGCGAGTCATTGGAGAAACCTAACAAATTGCGGGAGAAGTGGCCTGCGATGGAGTAGCATCCCTTCCAAATTGGGAGAAGAAATACTCCTAGCCTCTTCATGCTACTGAAACCGAGATAAGCTCTGGCAGCTATGAGCCAATCATGGCTCTAAGGGTTTAATATACGGTGAAAGCTCGAATTAGCACCGAGGGAACTTATGAGTGGATAATCACTTGCTTGTGATTGAATGCGCACCAAAACTACACATCCTCTGTTGTCTCGTTACCCCTCCATAAAACAGAGGGAGGGGAGTGGGCACCTTTTTGATGGGAGGCGCTTATTTCAAATTTTGGCTGATATCCCATGAATGAGTTTAGGTGGGATTTTACGTGGGATCCCAGGTAGGTCCCTGGTTGGGGTTCCTGGGATCAGAGGTGGGTCCCAGGTTGGAAAGTTAAAAATCCCACCTGGGGATCCCAGGTGGGATTCAGTTTTATAACTACCCTTTAAACGAGGTCTGTTTTTAGTGCACATGAACTTCGACACACTTTATCAAAGAAGAATACTTTTAATTTCCTGATATAAAAGTTAAAACAACAAAAAGATATTAAATCTGTAACAATATGTTGATCACATTGATATTACATATATATGTAGAAATGTTAAAAAATTTAATTTGTTAGCTTTTTACGGTGAGCTATAGTATTAGTAGTCTTAAAGCTGTTTCTTAGCTTCCAATTTTTCTCTAGCTCTTCTCTATCCAAGTTAAAATGCATGTCAAGGTGTGCTGAAGAAAAAAAACACACAAAAAAATTAATCTACAATCTGCCATTTAATCAATATTCTACTTTCAATAAACTCAGTCAACTAGCGATCAAAGAAACACTACTTTTTTACAGTTCCAAACTCCTTCAAAGGACTGCATGTCTACTATAAATCATTGATTTCAGATATTTAAAGTACAAAATTTTCAAATTGTTTAACTTACACTGAATTGCTGCCAGGATATTACTCTTCAAAGCCTTTTTTCCATTCTGCCCAAATATATTGGACTCTGACTGGGTCTTCAAGTCAATCAGAAGGTTAAGGAGATTAAAGTGCCCCTAATCCCAAATGCTTTCTATTAATTTCGGAAGAGAATACATGATTCAGCGAAGATTAAAAAAAATAGAATTGAGTAAATCCATCAAATCCTTGCGAAACTACGAATCTTTGAAGTTGTGATGTTCTGGTTCACGGCCGTGCGACAGGAGATCTGGAACCTAATGCACTTCTTGCGTCAGCGGGGATAGCTTGTTTCCCAACTTTTGAGGCAGTTGTGTGATCAGCTGCTTTTTATCTGAAATTTCTTCAGGCAATACAGATTAGGATTATTCTATTGAGTCCGGGGTCTCTGACTATCTGTTCCCTCTCAGAGAATAGCATCGGAATGACGCCAAGTAAAAGCGAGGAATGAAAGATTCACGGCCATTAAAGAGTTGTGATTCAAACTCTACAATTTCATGGCTCATGAAAAACATTTTCAAGAGACATGAAATTAAAAGTTTGATGAAAACTTTTTCATGAACGATTAAAACCTCTGAACATGGATTTTCATGGCTAAGTTTCATGGTGTATGCTCATTAAAAATCACTTTCAAGGAAAACTCATGGTCAATGAAACTATCAGCTTTTACTTTCATGAGTCAAGAAAGACATATACCTTAATATTTTCATGGAATTCTCATGGCACCAAGCTAAGTCATGAAAATCCCTTTTGCATTACTCATGGGCCATGATATCATTTTCATGACCTTTTCAAGGGATTTTCATGGATGGTGCATAATGCATTCATAGTGCTAATTCCTCTCCCATCCCTGGATTACAGTAGATAGAACTGGCGTCTTTGATAACCAAATTTTCAGTGCACTTATATTTCTACATGTTATCATTTCATCCAAAGTCATAACTTTCCAACTTAGCCAAGAACTTATGGCTCTTAGATTAGGAAATGTAAGCCAGAAGCGAAATAACTGCAACCTTTTTACCTTGCGTGGTGACACAGCCAATAAACTTAACAATGTTTGGGTGAGGGTTTTTTCCAAGAAGTTTTCCCAACTCAATTTCTCTCATCAGAGATTTCCTTCCTTCTTCCCCAGAAGTGGCTACAGAACAAGACCATCAAATTATAATTAGGTAGAATTAAATTTTAGTAGCTCTATGTACTTCTGAAAAATCCAGGTTAGTGTAACACTTTGGAGAAAAGCGCTCTGGCTTGGTTACGTTTGGTAATTGCAAAGATAAACATTTAAACTAAGCTTGTCATGTATGGCTATAAATAACACAGTGTGGGAAGTGCCAGACTCTATCGACTCTCGTATTTCAGTCAAGGCCAGTAGGTAATATTATTGCATTATGTTGTTAGGGTAACAGGGTATATATACTCTCACAATGCCTCTCCCAAACTAGGTGTACAAGTTTTTAAGTTTTCAACTCATCAAGGACTGCAGGTTAAAAACCAAACGATTGGTGTCTTCCGTAGATCTAGAGTTTTTGGGCAGTGCAGCAAATAAAGCAAATTTCAGTTAGTCTTGGTACTCATACATGATCTTACGTGTAAAGCATTTTGCAGCAACTGTCCGATTTCCAGATTTTCCATTTGGTTCACTCAAAAGCGCTCTCCAGACTGCTCCAAATGCTCCTGCGCCAATGACCTCTTTAAGAACTAAACGGTCAACTGCAATCTCCCATTCATCAACTTCAACATTCAGCAACTGCATCGCAACTGCTTCCTCTTGATCCGGACTAAACAATTTATTTGACATCAACACTAATTAAAATCATTACAGAATAGGACTAACTACTTAAACAAGATGACAGATTATTAGAATACAGATACATACATGATGTACAATAAGTAACTGGTTTTGTAATAAATTGAAACAAGCTATTTATTATTATTATTATTATTATTACATGTTTTATTATTATTGTTATAATTAAACAGATCAATAAAACTAAGTTGAGAGGGAAATTATTGATTCAATTACAGACTATTGAGGAAACCCAGTCACAAGGGGTTATCATTGTCCATAATTCAATCTTTCTCCCCTCTGTCATTCAATCAAATTGGAGGCTTTACAAATGTTTTAACTGTAACTTCAGCAACAAATGAGTCCAAGCCATATTCCCCAGTATTGCATTGCTGCAGATCTAAAGCTTGTACTACTTCAAAACATGCCAATACATAAAGGGGCACTTTCGCCAGGATTTTTTTTTCACGAGAATTTTGTGCAATGCAGTCCTAAACTTATTACACTTATTGCATGAAATGTGCCTAGAAACCAAACTGAAAATACTAAAGTGAATTGTTGTTATCAGATTGCTTAAGCCTGCCGTTACAGTCTCTAATGGTGAATATGCAAAAACAGTGATGAAAAAATAGTGACGTAGCCACCAACAAGTTTAGTTAAAAACAAAAAAAAAAGATGTTTGACTTACAACTTTGCCACAGCTGCGTGCATATTCCCAATGGCAGACAATAAAAGATACATAGGCAGAATAGACAAACAAAAACAATCAAATTAGGTTACATGTAGATACAATTGTCAGATAAATTTTAAAATACCCTAAAGAGAGTGATAATAAAACTTGGTGAGGTAAAAATTCTAAAGATATATCAAGTATGGACTTGGAAGGGACTCAATCTGCTTTAAATAACAGCTATTATTTTGTCAAATACAAATGGGTTATTAACCAAGCGTGAGGTCAAGATGGCTGGATATTGGCAAAGTTTTTTTTTGTTTTTGCCTCTCTATCTTTAAAAACTTTGCCAATAAGTGGTCAAGGTCAGCTGCCAAGTCCAAAACTTTTAGTATGCTTCCAAATATCACTGAAATGTTTTAATTTCACTGGCAGTTTTCCTGCCCTTTCATGTTTTTGCTCTCTTATGAATATTTCAATTTCTTCCAGGCTAACTCTGTTTCCTTCACCCTCGCTGGCACCAACTTGTTCGAAATTTAACAATGTACCTTCACTTCTTCCTTAAAATGGTAATAGAATTCACTCTCTGAATTTTCATCACTGCTCATCGTCTTCAGTCAACAATAATTATTTTCAATGTAAGTGAAACAAATGCGGCCTAGCTTTTCGTTTCCTAATTTGCATGATCCATAATCTGCCCTTGGGCATTACATATGGCTGAGTCTCACAAGGACTGGGAACTACCAAATTCACGAATTTGATTGGTTGAAATCGATATTGAAAGCGGTCTAGATTTTCCCATCTAGACCGGCATCTAGGCCAATTACATTTTGCGATGAAAAAATTGCAAACTAAAAGGCAAAAAATTGACTATTTTCTTTTAGTATAAATTTACCGTAGTCTATTGTGAATCCGTAAATTTGATTGGCCAAATTACCGTTTTCTATCTGCTGATAGAAAACAGTTACGCATCAGTGCACATCGCGCCTTACGTTTGAAGCTGATGTAACATAATAAAACAGTTCTTTTCTACGCGTTATTTGACATTTTTTTTTGTTTTAAGGCAATGAGACTACGGTAAATTTATACTAAAACAATTAGACTACTCGCCCTCGTTTTCTACGAGCGATAGTCTCCTCGTAGAAAACTTGACCTCGTAATCTAATTGTTAAGTAACAATATTTATTGATGGAAGTGGCAAAAAGCCTGAGTAAAGAGGATGAGGCTTTCATGCCCACTTTTCTCCATTCATACAGAGATCACAGGAAATCGTTAACTGTTATGGAAGATATTTTTAACGGTACAAATTTCGAAAAAAAGTTTGGTGAACTGGCCTCTTCAGCTTTGACAAAATTTTACTTGCGGAACACAACCTGTAATCCTGAACAGGCAAGATAGCTCCATCTTGCCCCCTAGGGTACTCGATCACAGCACATGATTTCGCTCATCTTGCTCCACATGGAGTTAGGTGAATAATAAATTTTGTTATTTAAGGAGGGACACCCATGCTCTAAAGTCTGGTTTCCACTGGTTGCTGTAGCTAAAACTATTTAGATGTCATAATTAGATGTTATATTTTCTTCTTAAACACAAAATCTTACCAGCAAAACAAATGAGCGAAGTAAAACACTGTTTACAAAATCAGTATTCTTTTCACCTGCCCTTCGACGTTTACAGATGTACAAACCAACAGCAAATATGACAGTGCAACCAAGCACAGGTCCCACAATATGATACCACTCCAGAGCCAGCCTCCAAACAGAACCTGAAAAAGGAGTATAAGCATTTATGACAGCTTACTTCATTATTATGGTTAATTTTCTACGTTAGTTTAGTTTTTAAGGCAAGCGGACCGGTGGCCCAAAGTAAGCACTCTGGACTTGGTCCAGGCTCAAACCAGGGTAATTACATTGTGTTCTTGGGCAAGACAGTTAACCCCCTCCCTCTCCCCCTCCACAGTGCCAGTCTCGAACTAGCATTGATTGTTCAAAAGCTGATTAGTGTAAACCCAGGAAGAGCCTAAGTGTGGAAGGCCCAGCATGTCCCAGGCACAACCGTAACCATTACAAATTTTCAAACTGTAAGCATGCAGTTAGTTTAGCTGTTTCATAAACTAATACAGTAAGATAATTTGAAAGTGTGGTGCATTTCACAGATAGCCTAAAACCTGAAAAATATACAGAACATTATGATGGCCAGTTGATTATATTATGACTATAATACAATGTATAATATTATACAATATAGTTGTAATGTTAAGGTGTTGTAGACTTAACTGGTATGTTGCGGCACCATCATCCTGCCAAATTCATAGCCATTAAGTCATTTGGCACAAGATCAATAACAATTGCTATACCTCTTAACTCAAATATGTTTTCTGACTTAAATAGAATGTGTCACATGTCATTTGTCAAAGCTCACTAAGTTCCTAGGGCAAACAAAATTTACCAAATCGCTAGGGTGAACAATAATCACTAAATACCCAAGGAAACAACAACTTGAACTTTGAACTTGCCCATGATCAGGTCGTGCTCCTTGAAACCATTGCAAATTTGTTGTGCCAGCCCGTGTCAAGCTGAGTTGGGAGGTATATAACAAAACACTTTTATAACTGGCCTCGTGGGAAACAGTGAGTTTCATTTTCTTGCATTCTCGATATTGAGGGCTTTGGGAAAAAAAAAAAAAAACTCGTGGTTTTCTTTGGGGCCAAACATTAAGTGGTTATCATTCTCAATTTACCAAACATGAAATTCATCTTACTCTTGACTGACTTGACATTGATCTTCACAGAAGAGCGGGCCGCAATACCTCGTCTGTTACGTGCTTCACAAGAATATTTACCACTATCACCTTCTACAACATTCCCAATAAAAAGTCTACTCAATTTATTAGCTACTTTTGTGTCGATCTGTGCACGTGAGATTACGTCATCATCATTTTTCTTCCATTTGATTGTCACGGTATCTTTATTCACTTGGCAAAGTAATCTCAGCTCATCTCCAGTTGACAGTTTTGGATATGGCTTTGGGCTAATTTCAGCACTGGGTTTTCCTTTAAAGAGAAATGCAATCACGCAATGAGTAAAGGTTAACAAGAAACAGTCAAATATGGATAAAACAGCATGCAAGGTGGTTTAAATCTGCCAATTCAATCAGCACATCGTAGCCATCAGCAATTCATGGATAAACATGTCTTGACATGTCCAATATACACAAACAGATACCAATCGTCAAGAAACCCTCACCAATGGTACCATTGGTAAAAAGTCACCATTCGTTAAAGAAGCCTTACGACTCGTACTATTGGTACGAATGGAAAGCTAATCAGTCCATTGGTATACCATTTGTAAACTGCATCTCATTAGTACCACTGGAACCAATGGCACCAATAGAAAAGGTGGGAAGCCGATCGGTGCTCCATTTGTAAACTGCATATATTAACACCTGAGGACCGCGCGTCAACTATTCGTCGATTGGTACCATTGGTACCAATGGTACCAATGGAAAAGGAGGCGGCCCATCGGTGCTCCATTTGTAAACTGAGTAAGGTGTACGAGCTCAAAAGCGCTAAAAACAATGTATATTATTGTTCGTTCTTAAAGCGTGCAAGCCCAAACAAATCCTTCGTTCTTAAGCAGTTCGAACCCAAACACACGCTATTAAAATACAATGTATATTCTTCGTTATTAAAGCGTGCGAGCCCAAACAAACGCTAAATACACTGTATATTCCTTGTTCTTAAAAGCGTGCAAGCCCCAACAAACACTAAATACAATGTATATTCTTCGTTCTTAAAGCGTTCGAGCCCAAGCACACGCTAAATGTAAGGTATATTCTTCGCTCTTGAAGCGAGCGAGCCCAAGCAAACGCTAAATACAATCTAAATTCTTCGTTCTTAAAGCTTGCGAGCCCAAACACACGCTAGGTACAATCTATATGCTTCATTCTTAAAACGTGCGAGCCCAAACATACGCTAAATACAATGTTTAGTCTTCGTTCTTGAAGCGTGCGAGCCCAAAACAGGCTAAATACAATATTTGGCATGAAAGCCCGCCTCTTACAATGTGTTTTGATTGAAAGCGCTAAGTTTAAACACAAGAATCGCGATTTGAAATGCATTTCACCAATACTAATTGGAATACTAATTGAACAAATGTTGTTTTGGTATCAATCGTACTAATCGGACCAATGGACAAGCAGAATGTACCCTCAGTCAGCCTGAATACCAACAGAATACCAATGGAATAAATGTTTTTCCATTGGTACTAATCGTACTCATCGGACCAATGGACAAGTAGAATGCACCC
>JAHPZR010026063.1:0-20008 GCA_019787425.1 Platygyra sinensis
TTTCCTCAATGTTTCCCAATTTGCCATTGACGAGGTCCGAGTATGCGAGCAGTTGAAAAATTTTGCAGCACGAGCAAGCGAGCACTTGTCTATTTTTGCGAGGAAGTGGACCAAAGGGCAAATTCTGCGAGCACTTTCAAATTGAATGGGACCATTCGATACCCCTCTAAAGTACAAACTCGAATACGTCTCAATTCAACATGAGACGTTTAGCCTAGTGCTTACTCAGAGTACGGCCATGAAACCGAAGATAAAATGAATGTCCTTTAGCCTTTAATCTTTAAATTGTTGCAAGAGTTTTAAACGCGTTAGCTTTTGCAGATAGCGCGAAATCTAAAACAGAATTATTCATTCACTTCAAATCTGAGTATTTTGCAGAGAAGAACGGAAGGCAAAATACTGAACTTAACGCGTAATAGCCGGGTTACGTCTTGAGGTTGTGCGTAGCTGTATTTTAGAGCAGAGTTGCTTAAAATTAAACTGCGTCAATTTTTTTAGATAACAACGCGTCGAATGTTTAAAATAATGTGTCACCTGCTGAAAATTAAGAGACATCAATATTTTAGAGAACAATTAGTTGCCTTCCTACTACTCAATGTCACTTAAGTGAAGGCAAAACTGTCATTTTTATGTCCAAACAAAATAACGTTTTGCAGTGCGGCTGATTTTCATTGCTGAGTTGATTGTAAAACCCACTCACCAGAAATTGAAGTTTCTTATTGGCAAGGTAGGTTAAAGACTTTTGAATTTCTACTGATCATTGTTACTGTAGATATATTCTCTTTAGTAAGGAAACTAAAAGCATAAAAAATGTCCAATACTGTATGACAGCTCTTCAAAATCATTACAGCTTAGGTGCGAATTAAGCTAGCTAAGGGAATACTGTAAATAATTCTCGATGAATACTTCAATGTGTTGAGCGATGCTAGTTTTACAGTCTTTCCAGCGAAAATTTCTGGAATGTTTATTACTTCGCGACGAATCAGAAGCGAGATGAAACCGCAAAAGATAACCGCCAAACCGCAGCATGCATAAGTCATGACTTGATTCGAAACAACGAGCTGTGTTTTTCTTCCAACGAACTGGCTTTCTTCCGCGACTAACCTTCAAAAACCAAACTACCGAATTCGGAATAGACCTAGGAGCGAGTGTAAATTGTCAAAATTACACGGTACAAGTTTTCGGATGAAGGCTTCTCAGCTACAAAAAATTACGGATCGAAAATCGCCAATCACAGCCAACTAGCGGGACCCTTTGAACTGCACGTGAATCACACCGGTCAGCCCCGCTTCTGATTGGTTCGCTGTCTGGACTTGTCTGATCCTATCTACTCGATTCAACATCGCTTTCCCGTATTAAATATGTCACTAACATATCACTCATATCTATTCTTTGCACATAAATAAGCTGAAATACAAAAAGAACAATTTCAGCATTTGAAAACGGTGAAATTGAAGATTTGTCGTGGAAGCTCGTTGTTTCGAATCAAGTCGTGACTAATCCATGCTGCGGTTTGGCGGTTATCGTTTGCGGTCTCATCTCGCTTCTGATTGGTCGCAAAACAATAAACATTCCAGAAATTTTCTCTGGTGTTCACGGTTTTACGGGAAAGACTGTAACTAGCCACCAATTTTATTTTTGACAGACAGTCTTCGAGGTAGCAGACTTGACATCTGCTGCATATAATCTCAGTCATTTTCACTCGACGCAGATTAATATTATGTCAATTTTCAAAGAAGACAGTTACCCCATAACATCGAAACGAGAATTATTCAGGGCCACCACAATATAATGATGGGAAAAAAGACAAGCATCGCGCTAATACTTGTGAAAATGACTAAAAGACACGTTTCCCAGTTTCAAGGTAACTGAAATAAGGTAAGGTGGTCAAACATTGATATAAAATCGTTCAAATTTTACTTTCACATTTCCCGCACTCTTCTAATTATTTTTTGTTGGTCGCTTGTTTGTCTCATTATGTATGCCTATTGTAAATAATTTTTATACTAGCTTGAACACCAACGTACCATACTTTTCCGACAACGCGCGATTGCCTTCGGAGAACGAAACCAATTATTCTAATCTGTAGATCAGTGCTATCTTATGTTTAAGTGCGTTGTCATTTAAAGTTGGAAGGTTTCACCACTGAAAAATCTGATTGAGCAACATTAAATTCAGGCGTGATATTTTTAGATTTCAGCAAAAGAGAAATTCGGTGAGGTTGAGGATTATTGACAAGAGAGGTGCGCTACCTGAATATTTACACCGAACTCGAACGCAGTTTTCAACAAAGGCTGTTTCCTTCGTTCCTGACTAAAATAAATGCGAACATTACATGGCCATAACAAATGATATTCGCGAAAAACAACAAATTCCTTGCCAGTTTCTCATCAAAATCTGCAGAAGTTAAGTTTATGTAGTAGCCATAAACGTTTCGTGCTAATATCAATGTGGGCCCTGTAAAATAATAAAAAAAAGATGATTACAAAATCTGCTGTTTAAATTTTATGGAGTCGAGGCCATTATAGTTGACATCAAATAAATACTCTGCGGAAAAGATGAACATTATTTTTTCCATATCCCCAAGCAAAGTAAAAATGGTATTAAACTTAACTAAACGCCGTTATTTCTATCACTTTCTAGTTGCAAAACAATCGACAGCTCAAGTCCGGTCCCTGAGCTCACCTTTCTTCGCGCGCCCTATAGGGGGCTGAACCTGGGCAGGCGAAAAGAGAGTCCAGGATCCACTGGGCTATCGCCTCGTGGATCCACAGCTCCTTTTGACAGTGTTATGACGAAATTCATGATCAATAACAGGACCGACGGATGAGAAACTGACGTCAATTTGTTAATTTTCACTTACATGTGTCACTTTTCCATTAGGCTAATATTGCTCTTTGAAGTTTGACTGGTTTTCATTCACACTGAGACTACTTACCAGGATCTAAACCTTTGTCATAATAATTTCCACTGTCAGTTAAAACAGTTTAATAGCATTGAAATTTACTTTCTTTTCTTGTGTGCCGCGCATTGTATATATAGTCGTATGATGATGTGGTAAATTTGAACGCCATACAACACGTTTTGTTTCCATCTGTCCTTGCACTAAATTTGTTGTAAAATATTTAGACGCTTGCATTCAGCAATAGTGATGTGTTCTCAACATTATAAGTTTATCTCGGATCAGAAGAAAGGGACGTTTTCCTTCAAGAAAAGCAATTTATTTTTGCCTTTTTAAATTATTTCTAGGGCAATGGGTTATTTTTGTTCTTTGCCTGTCTGGCGCTGGCACAAAGGATTACAAGACATCTCGACAAAAGCATTTGTATTGAATAAAAAATTAAACACCAAAATCTTGCCCAACATTGCATGTATGTAGCAAAGTTGTTAAAGTTTGCCTATCTGAATATTAACAGTTTCTCTTCATATTTAGGTGATTTGTGTCTGGCTCCGTCGATAGCCTTCTTTAACAACAGTGATAGAATGTCCTCTCGGCTTCCTAACTCAGACTGCATTCCATGGCTTGCTGTGCTCATCCTTGAATGTCTGGCCATAGTTATCCTTAACATCATCACCATTATTGTATTTGTGAAGCAGCGCCAGCTACAACGCCAGAGTACATACTTGATCATCCATCTGACGATAGTCGATTTCTTAGTTGGGGCGATCTCCGGGCCTCTGCAGATTGATGCAAATCTTTATTTCTGTGACCTACAGAAGTTCCCTGCTTCGAATAACAATTGGTCCATTCATCTTAAATTTGCAGTACTTCATTTATTTTCCTTTACTTCCCTTGTCAATCTCGTTTTTGTTTCATTAGAACGACTTCATGCCACATTTCGCCCTTTTAGGCATCGTTTTGTTAAGAAATGGTTTTATGGAGTAATAATCACTGTCATTTGGTTAACGACTACAGGCAGGGAATCAGTTCAAATTGTGTTAAAAGAAAAAGGATTTTCGAACGTTTTCATTAATTCCTCCTTGTATATTCCATTTTATCTAATCTCAGTTTTTCTTATTTGTGCTTGCTATATTGTAATTGCTGTCAAAGTTCGATGCAGTCGTCATCCATATCACCATGGTGCAGCCAGCATCAGAGAACGAAAACTGACCGGTACCTCGCTCATTGTTGCACTTGTGTCGTTACTGAGTTGGCTGCCATTGATAATATACTCAGTCTTGTGGAGTTCACAGAAATTCCCGAAGCTTTCCCTGCGGTCATATTTTCATAGTCGAATGATTTTACTATCAATACTCTTGATCAACTCGATAGTAAATCCGGTAATCTACGCCATGCGGATGCAAGGATTCAGAGCGAGTATACCACAAATATTCTGCAGGACTTGCAACCTCGCAATCCAACCTGATTTGCCACTTCGAAACCTCAGACCAGCTTAGACTTCATCTTGCTTAACAGCTACTTGGAACAAGGATTAAACTTATTTGATTGCCACTCGAAATTACTTGTTTTCTTTTAATTTCGAAAGTACAGAAAGATAACTATTTAGTGTTTTGAAGAACAGAGAGAGTCACAATGTAAGAGCCAAAACGAAAAAAAAAGAAACAAATAATCCGCGGAATCCTTAAACATTTATTGGTAATATTTCTTTTTCTTGTATAAACATTTCTTGTGATGTACTAAAAATAGTACCGTTTACACTTATATATTGTTATTCATGAGAATAATGGAAAGAAACTGATGTTCAGGTTTATCAATTATGTCTGGATTAATGAAAACAAGGCTAAAGGATGGATATCACGCACTAGGCGTGCGTTTTTTTCCTCCTCTCCAAAGGGAACGATAAAAAAATTAAAAAAAAAAACCAGTCAGTCCTTTTTTCCTTCTTTTACCCGTTTATCTTCCTTTCATTGCCGTCCTGTCTCTATTTTTCGTTTTCATGGCTCGGAGGCGGCCTTAGAGTTAAGAGAAATCCAGGTGAAATAAGGGTTATAGGGGTAGAGCTCTTTAGCACAGTCTTCATAAATCCAGACATATTGTTATTCATGAGAATAATGGAAAGAAAGTGATTTTCAGGTTTATCAATGTAGTCAGAATCTTGGTCTCATATATGATCAGTGATTCATCTTTAGTAAGACGTTTCGAAAAATTTAGATGTATTTTTTGCGTGACAACAATTGTCGTACGCCGCCTATCCCGATATCTCAATTTTTAAAAACAAATTACCTTTAGAAAAACAATAAAGAATTTTTGCTCTTTTCGATCCGGTCAAATACATTTGACTATTTCCTTTATCAGCTGAATCTAAATAATGTTCAGTCAATTTAGCGAAGATTTGTAATTGTTGTGTTCAGGAAGTGCTGCAAAACGGATTGTTTCATGAATTATTATAACCTGTTGTTGGCTATGAAGTTTTTTTTTTGTAATTTGTTCTGATCATGAGCTGTAAATAGAATGTTCAGCGGAGAGCAGTAAACGTAACAGTGCTATTATTGTCATTATTTCCACTGATTGACTGTAAAGCAGGTTACTAGTGAGTTAGTAAGTTATCCTAATTCATATATATTATACATTATATGTTTGGTGAGGCATGACATGCTTATAAGCAATGCATTATTAATTAAAAGTTATGTCACCGGAATCATGTTGTTTTGTTTTGTCTGACAAGTTGTGTTGGTTTGCAAACGGAGAACATCGACACCTATTAATTGAATTTTATAAAGATAAAAAGAGAATTCTCAAAATTGCAATTATCCTTTTTGAGGCCATCATATGTTTGATACCAACAGTTATTACGCAGCTTAACCAGCAGACATACTAAGTAACTACTACACCATAATGACCGATTGATGGTGAATAAAATAGACATGCCAAACACGACTTCCATTGGTCCTATGGTGATAGCGCTGACCTTAAAAGTTTGGCTCTCTCGAGCATATCTAACAACCTCCCTTTTCCTTACAAAAGGATGGGAGCCTATAAAGTTTTAATTGCCTGCACTGCAAATTGGCCAAGGTAGCTCTATTTATATACTCAAGCGGGGTAATGGGCTTCTGATTGAGTATATAAATAGAGCTACCTTAGCCAATTCGCAGCACAGACAACTGGAACTTGGTAGGCTAATAGTTCAACAGGAAACACACCTATGGCTCTCCTGACTCAATATAATATTGGCTTGAGTGTATGACGTCATCCGTCCACTCTTTTGCATATTTCACCCGTTTTTCAAACTTACATATCTTCGGAACTAATGCAGATATTTTTTCATGGATTTCTATGTGATGCACCCAAAAAATCAAAGGATAAAAATTTGATCAAAGTACAACTTTAAGGCATTATCGTTTTCTGATTACTCTGGATGCCGGAGGCGAAAATCTGCTGACAATTTCATTCTGCGGAAAATTTAAAATGTGATTCAACTTACCCACAGAAGCAAGCCGTCCAGCCTTTTTGTCGCTTTTAGCCTTTAAAATTCTTGAAAAATCTTTTTTTTTTTAAATTTGATTTCTGACACTTAGAACTTATACTCTTTGATTTTTTTTCGGTTTTATTGTTTTTCGAAGGAATATTTTAAAAAAAGACAAATAACTTGTTGATTCATCGACTGTCGTTTACATCGGATAATCATTGCTAGCAAATTCTACGAATCGTTCTTGTTTCGCTTAATCCGTGGAGCCTGAATCACAAAAAAAGAAGTGCGCGAAACGACGGGCGGCTTCCAGAACTTCGCGCGGTCAATTTATTTTTCGCCCTTTTTGTGGCTACTGCTGCTTGGCAGCTGTAGCCATATTGCTATCATGTGCGTAAGAAAGAAGAATGTCCAATTTTCGGATTGTGTTCGGAACTATTCGGTCTTCGTGACGGATAATGGAATAGAAATCGACCCGGTGTTCAGAATGAAAGAACACTCGAATTTCTGTGTTCTCTCGGTTTTGCTCGACTGGTAATCGAACATAGCAAAAATAATATTTGAAATCGCTTGATATTCCTAAACAAAGATCTACAGTTTTTAGAAGGACTGGAGGAGTTTTTCCGTGTAAATTCTAGAATAACTTCAGACTGCCAGGTATGTAGTATTTTGAAAACACTTTCCGGCTGCGTCTATGCTAGCAGAAATTGTTCGGAGTTCGTTTAATGGTCGTGGCTGTAATGTTTATTAGTAGCGTTATGTAATTCCCCGAAGGGTTACGTAACCCAAAACTGTCATGCATGTGTTATTCGTACTTAAGCGCGCATATTGTAATTTGTAGTAAGTTAATGTTTACCGGTCGTGGATTAAAAAGGTTCTTTCTTAAATCGGAGTCTTTTGAGTCGAAGAACACAACAGTTGGCGACGAGGATGGGATACACCGGGAGAATCAGCGCAGCCTAGCATCGTGGTACATCCATCGTGTTTAGGGCGTATGGAAGAGTTTACGCCGGGCAGCGACTGGAAACATTATGTGGAGCGACTCGAAATGTTCTTCGAAGTTAACAGTGTGCCGACAGATAAGCGTGTACCGAGCATACTTACATTAATGGGTAGTAAAATGTATGCTTTGTTGAGGTCCATTTCAGCGCCAAGGAAACCGAAGGAATTAAATTTCAATGAAATCGTGGATACTTTGGCACAGCATGTGGATCCAAAACCGATAATTATCGCAGAAAGATACAAGTTCCAGAAAGCCGGACAGGAAGAGTCGGAAACTGTTAGGCAGTACCTCGCCAAGCTACAAAAGTTAGCGGAGACCTGCGAATTTGGCCCATATCGCGAGGAAGCCATTCGAGACCGGCTTGTTTGTGGTTTACGTTCACAGTCAATTCAACGCAAGTTACTGGCTGAGGCGACGTTGACATTGCAAACAGCAGTGGAGAAGGCCTGTGCAAGTGAGTTAACGGAAAAAGAAGCCTCAGGATTTCATGGTTCCTCCCATGATGTTAAGAAAGTGGAGGGAACTTTTCCCGAATGCTTCAGGTATGGTAAAACCAATCATTCTCCGGAAAAATGTTTTCATCGTAAAGCACAGTGCCATGGATGCCAGAAGTTTGGCCACATTGTACTCAAATGTCCGGAGAAGCGTCCACCGAAAGCTAAGGGAGTAGAAACTAAGAAAAGTAGGATAAAGAAGAAAAGGAAACCCGGTGGAATCCACAGCATTGAAGAAACGGAGACAGTGGCCGAACCAGTGGACAAAACCGTCTGGCCGATGTTCACCGTAGTCGATTCTCAGGGAAGATGTAATGAACTGATCGTGCCAGTACTGATTGATGGAAAGTCAGTGGACTTGGAGCTCGATACTGGTGCCTCTGTGACGATCATTCCAAACCATCTTTGGTCTGGTGTATTGGCAGCGAAGCCTCTGCAGCAAACTGACGTAAAACTGAAGAGTTATTCAGGGCATGAAATCCCAATGCTTGGGGAAACCAAAGTCCAGGTATCGTATGGTGATCAACAAGCCTGCCTTCCAGTTATGGTCACTGCCGGTGATGGTCCAGCACTTATGGGACGAAATTGGTTGTCCGTTCTCAGACTTGATTGGAAGCAGATCAAGCAGATTTCCCTGGAACTGTGCGACAACGTGGAAAAACTGGTTTCTAAGTACGCATCACTGTTTGATGGGGGCCTGGGCACAATCGAGGGAGTGACGGCTCATCTCAAGCTCAAGGAAAATGCCACCCCGCAGCCCAGACCGGTTCCCTTTGCCTTGAAAGAGAAGATTGCAGAGGAGCTTAGGAGGTTGGAAAGAATCGGTGTATTGGAGAAGGTGGAATTCTCTGATTGGGCTACGCCTATCGTACCAGTTCTGAAACCGGATGGCACCGTCAGGATCTGTGGTGATTATAAGGTCACTATCAACCCTGCATTGGATGTGCCCGAGTACCCCATGCCTACAGCTGAAGAATTATTTACGCAGCTGTATGGTGGTCAGAGTTTCTCTAAATTAGATTTGTCCTCAGCATATCAGCAAGTGTTGTTGGATGAAAAATCCAGGCAGTATGTCACGATTAACACTCATCTGGGACTATTCCGTTACACGCGCCTGCCGTTTGGAGTGGCAGCAAGTCCAGCCATTTTCCAGCAAACAATGGACTCTGTATTGAGTGGCCTTAATGGAGTTGGTGGTATCCTGGATGACTTTATCGTAACTGCTCCAAATGACAAAGAGCATCTTCGCAATTGCAAAACACTCTAAAGCGTTTGGACAGCATGGGCGTGAAACTGAAAAAGTCAAAGTGTGTGTTTATGAAGCCTTCAGTGGAGTATTTCGCGTTCGTGGTGGACCGGCATGGAATTCATCCTTCACCTCGCAAGATACAAGCCATTCAAGAAGTTCCAGAACCGCAGAAAGTCACGGAACTGAAGTCTTTCTTGGGACTGGTGAATTATTATCGTAAATTCATTCCGGATATGTCAACTCTTGTCCACCCATTGAATCGCTTGTTGATGTTCGACACACCTTGGGCCTGGACGGAAACCTGTCAAGTAGCCTTCAAGAAGTTGAAAGAATTGCTCCTTAAGGTATCAGTGTACCCCAAATGACCATCATTCTTTGGCGCCACTTTACGGTCGGACGGTTGACGCAAACCCAACAAAAGTATATATTTTCTGAAAGCTTAATAATTGTAGCTTACGATGGTGTATTCACTAGCATAAAAATATTTAAGGTTTCCCGAATATAGCACGCTATTTCTCGATGTATAGAGCTTCAATTATCAAGTTCGTTTCCAGTCAGATTTGAGCGGGAGAACGCGATTAATATCGCTATGTCTTCTTGACACCTTTCTTTAAAAAACGGTGTCGGGAAATTTTGATTACTTGTCTGGTTTGTTTCTGACACGCAGTTAAACTTTGAAAGGTTAAAAAACATGCATTATCTTCACTAAAATAGTCATAACTTTTGAGAGAAGCAAAAAATAAAAATTCCCCGACACCGTTTTTTTGCCCAATTATCGGACAACGTTCTCTCCAAATTTCAGCGAAAAACGTTGAAAATTCGCCGGAAACGAACTCAAAATGTGCGCTTCACTCGCTGAAATTTTCGTTTCGAGATATGAAGGAAAATATACTTTAGGACGTTCTTCCGGTGTAATGAGATAATTACATAACATGTCAGAAAATTAATGACCCGTTGATGGATCAAGTGAAGGATTATTTTACTTTAACAATAGAGTTCATATCAATTACCAGGCGGGAAATATCCTTTGCAAGATCTGATTTCCGCCTCTCGCGCAACACGGTTAGTAAGGACTGAATAATTTTCGTTCAAATTTTTGTTTTCTGCTTTTTAAAAGTCCTAGCTAATGTGGATTCACATTCCTTCTAACGAAACAGCTTGGGAGATGCCGAACACAGGGAAAAAGCGTTTGCGTAAACGAGGGAAATGAAACCTTCCGGGACGTACGCGTGCAGATATCGATGAAGAAGTTACAACTTCGAACGGCAAAGAGCTTAGGAACTTATGATCAGAGAAATGCACAGTCCTCGACAGGCAATCTTTGTTTTAACAGGACACGATCCAACATGAACCAAGGCCGGATCTTCCAGAAACGTTCTCCAAGAAAGTCACATCTGCGTGACAAAACCGACAAGAAACTGATTTCACGAGATTTTCTTGCAGGCGATCGTCGGCAACAGTTGTTCAAGCAACCAACTTTTGCCATGACTCTTGTGAGTCCGGTTTTGCGGGTTCGCCTTTGCCTAACGGTATAGTTCTCCCATCGATTTTGTTCTTGATCACTAGCCGCAAAGACATCAGCTCGATCCTTAACGAATGAAATTGAGCCCTTTTTCCTCTTTGAAGGTTTCTTGAGAACTTCGCACTTGCAAAAAGACAAGAACTTTTGCGTTTTTTCTTCGATGACATGGGATAGGTATAGGCTATCAAATTTATAGTCTACAAATTAGAAAACACTCGAAGTAGCACATCGACGACTAATCTCTTACACAAAAGCGAACAACATCGCGTCTGTCACATGAGCTTTTAATGCAAACTTACTCTTGTGTCGACAAGGTGTTGACAACTATCAATTAGAGATAATTAATGGGAAGAAATGTTTTTCGTTAATAACTTTGCTTAGAATTAATCTTTTTTCATAGAATTTTCTTTAAATGAAAGATTGCAATAACAACTATCTGAAAAAGCGAAAAACAATTTTTTGGAAAAATGATCAAATTTGGGGTACACTGATACCTTAACTCGCCTTTGTTGGCCCACTATGACCCGAATAAACAAGTTCGGCTGGCTGTTGACGCCTCATCATATGGTTTGGAGGCAGTCTTGTCACATGTCTTTGATGACGGTGAAGAAAAACCAATCGCGTATGCATCCCGCAGTCTCTCAGCAAGTGAGCAGAATTATTCAATGATCGAGAAGGAAGCTCTGGCAATTGTGTTTGGCATTAAGAAATTCCATCAGTACCTGTTTGGAAGACGTTTTTCATTGCTCACAGACCACAGACCTCTCACCTTGTTGCTTGGTCCCAAACGTGGTATCCAGGTGCTGGCCGCGTCCCGCCTGCAGCGTTGGGCTATTCAGTTGTCCGCCTATCAGTATGACATTGAATACCGGGCTTCCAAGGATCATGCCAATGCTGACGCTCTGTCTCGATTGCCAAGGAAGACCGTGGAAGAGCCAGATGATTGGAGTATCGAAGCTGATCAGGTTAACCGCGTTCAAATGGAACGAGCACCAATCACTGTGTCACAAATCCGCAAGGCCACTCGTGGGGATCCAGTTCTCTCTCGTGCGATGTATTACATTCTGCATGGTTGGCCAGCGGAAAAATGCATCCCAGACGAGTTGAAGATTTATTACAATAAACAAGACGAGTTTACTGTTGAAGATGGCTGCATCATTCGTGGCACCAGGGCAGTGATTCCTACCAAATTTCAGGCTGCTGTTTTATCGGAATTACATTTGAATCATCCCGGAATGGTCCGCATGAAGTCCTTAGCCAGATTACACGTGTGGTGGCCCAGCCTCGATCACGATGTCGAGCAAACAGTGCGAGATTGCCATGCCTGCCAAGCAAATCGCTGTAAGAGTCCAGAGAAAGTCAACAATCCTTGGATCTGGCCAACACGACCTTGGCAGAGAATACATGTCGACTTCGCTGGTCCGTTTAATGGTCAGATGTTTCTGCTTGTAGTAGATGCGAAATCCAAGTGGATTGAAGTATTTCCAATGCCCTCAACCACTGCATCAACGACCATTCGAGCCCTACGTTTCCTGTTTGCCACTCATGGTCTACCAGAGGTCATTGTCTCAGATAACGGTCCGCAGTTCGTTGCTCAGGAAATGAAAGATTTCTTGAAGTCAAATGGAATTCGTCATTGCTTATCCTCGCCATACCATCCAGCTTCCAATGGTGAAGTCGAACGAGCCGTAAGAACCTTCAAAGAGTCAATGAAGACCATGAAAGATGAGCCTGGAACCCTAGCAGACAAACTGGCACGTTTCCTTCTGAGTTATCGGACAACGCCTCATACAGCAACTGGATGCACCCCTGCTGAACTCCTGATGGGTCGTAGAATTCGCACCCGGTTACCATCCTGCATCTCGATTTGTCGGCTAAAATGTTCGAGAAAACGAAGCTTGGAAACCATACCACACGCCGTAACTTTCTACCTGGTGACCCAGTCATGGTTAGAGATTATCGAGATCGTAAGCGTCCGTGGATCAAAGGAGTCATTCAAGATCGCTTAGGTCCTGTTACCTATCAAGTTATGGTAAGGAATTTGTTTTGGAAACGGCACGTGGACCAGTTGCGATCCTTGGCTGGTTCAAAGGTTGCAGATACCGAATCAAACGCTGAGGTTCCTCTTGATGATGCTTATCCTGAAGTAACGCCTTTGTTTCATCCCGAACAACCGCCGATTGAATCTACTGACTCACAAGCAGATTCTACTCTGGTCGTTCCGCCAAGCCCTCTGAGTTCGCAAGATTTGGTTCCAGTCCCCGCACCAGAGCCGCCTAATGCGTCCACAACAGAAGAACCCGCTAAAGTTACTGAAGTACCAACCAAAGCTCTAGTTCTTAAGCGTTATCCTACCAGAATTCGTACTAAACCAAAACGTTTAATTGAAGAAATGTAATTAGTACATAGCATCGAACTGAAATGATGATTTTGTTGGACAATGTTTAAGGACTTAGAATTTTAATTGTTTTTTATTTGCGTCGGGGTAAGAGTGTAATGTTTATTAGAAGCGTTATGTAATTCCCCGAAGGGTTACGTAACCCAAAACTGTCATGCATGCATTATTCGTACTTAAGCGCGCATATTGTAATTTGTAGTTAATGTTTACCGGTCGTGGATTAAAAAGGTTCTTTCTTAAATCGGAGTCTTTTGAGTCGAAGAACACAACAGTGGCGATCGAAGTGAATTGTGCAATCATATCTGCCGTGTTGAGATCTTCAACCCTTTTCAAGAATTATAACTCCTCTGAAGAGCGAATAATCTCTTTCGAGAGAACCAAGACGAATCCTGATAAACTCCCTCGCGATAACAACGCGTCAAATTACATTGCACATAATTTGCATAAACTTTCAAGTTGTCAGTGTTTTTTGAAAATAACTTCCGAGAATTTGGGATTCCTATCGCAGTTTGCGAAGAAATAATCAGGCTCCATACTTTTATTGAATCAAGACAGGAGAATTCTTAATTTTATGGGCGAAGATACAGCAGTCTGTTTTGCTATTTATTTTGGCTTCACTCGTCTAGTTCGCGTCACGCAACGTGATTTTCGTAAGCAGTCAAACGCAGTTTTTTTCAAAAGAATTGGCGATTGCTAAACCTGCTAGGTATATTTGAACTACTAGTGAAGTAAATTTGGCAGTACTATTGTCAATGCAGAATTTCCTTACAACAGCTTCTCATTTAACTACCTATAGGCGAAAATTCTGCCAGAACGGTGGTTCCTTTGCAAAATTTTGCTAAGTGTTTTACAGTTTGTCTTTGGCTGTTTATTTGTTCAATTGATTACTTTGTTGCTTGTCTTTTTTTCTTGCACAAAAGACTGCATAATTAAATTCTGTTGACTTAAAAAGGAAAGAATTCATAGATAAACGCCTACTAGGACTTCCCATTAGGCCAGTTTTTTACACATGTCAAGGCATTTGTAGCTCAGTACGCTAAAAATAATAATAATAAAAAAACACATTTGTTGCTTTTTTGTCGTGCTCATTAAAAAATGACAGTTAGAAAACCTGGTACAACGGCGCTAGAGTCAATACGGTGAGCACCGCGACCACAACTTATTGTTTATGCAAGGTATGTTGAGCAGTGAGAGATTCTAAAATTACTTATTCGTACTTAATTTTTTCAGGGTTTTGAAATCGCGATTTCAAGAAGAACAATTAATAGAAGGACATTAAATTTCACGAAAGTCAACCGACAAATCAATCATGACTAATCTTTTCTGTTCTTCTCAATCGCTTAAGCGGAAAGTGATCTTCGCGCAGCCGAAGTTTGATTAGGTAGGGTTAACGGACACGGTCGATGACATCGAATCATAGAATCTACGGCCCTCCGGCTGCAGACTCAAAAAATGAATGAGCGGCAGAGAAATGGGAAGATACATTAATGTGATGGGCTCATGGCATAGAGTCTTCAAAATATTGATTACGAATGTCGAATTAAGTTTCGCAATAAGCTGGATTGGAAAAGTGATGTTTGTTTGTTGATCTTAGACACTTTAAAATCGAAAAGGAAAGACTGTTCAACTAAGTATCATTTAAAGCTGATTTCCAGTCCGTACTGCGCACTCTCGAGAGTTTATGTTTTTTGTTTTACCTCATGTAAGATATCACAAAATGTAAACATTTCGTAAGTACTTACATGAGGCAAATTCAAAGTTTAAAAACAACTGCCATTATGGATACGAAGCGGTTGAAGCTTGATACTTCGTTATTTCTCATATCACTTCATGAAACAACTTCACAGCTGTAAAAATCAATGAAGCTGTCGGAAAAAGAATTTGAAAGGTCTCGAAGATAAGGTATGTGGTTCTTAACGAATAACATCGATTCGCATTCCATCGAGTGAGCCGTTTATAATGTTTATAAACATTAGGGTTTTGAGACTGCGCAGTACGGACTGGAATTCATAGTCTGACTGAGCATTTTGACATATTATTTACATTTAATTATTCTACTTACATAACAGGAAATTTATCTTTGCAGTACTAGTAGTTTCCATTGGAAAGTGAAGTGTTGCGAGTGAAGTTTATGTGGAAGATGTTTTTATGTCATTTAGGAAGTATTGTAGAGTGATGAGGCAACATGAGCTAATAGATTGGAATAATAAACTGTTCACTCACGCGAAAACCTTTCATCGAGTATTCACGGTTAATTTATGACAAGATATTTTGTACCACGCTGTTTTGATGTTCACGCCCATCCGTTAATTAAACGGACGAAAGTGCTTGTTAGATGTGTAAATGCTCCTTGAAAATCGTTTTACGTTAACTTGCCGTGCAAACGACTTAAGTTAAACCGTTTGTGGCATGCATTCTCAGTCCGGTCATATTTCATGATAGAGGGGAATGGAGTCACGTCCATTAACTATGGTCCGGTAGAATGCCAGTTTTGGAAGAAGTGAGAACAATGGATTACGTCACGAACCATAATATGATCACCATGGCGAGGAGAATTTTCAAAACGTTAAAAATGGCGGCCGAACGCGGGGGAATATAAGGGGCTAAAGTATTCTCTTTAATTTGTATTTGATTTCGACTTTTTTCGCCTAATTGTAGGTAAAGTCGTTATTTAGCTCTTATTAACCGAGCTAAGTCGGTCTGTATGGGAGAATCTTGACCGAGGTCGTAAGTACAGACCGAACGCAGTGAGGTCTGTACACACGACCGAGGTCAAGATTCTCCCATACAGACCGACTTAGCTCGGTTAATAAGATGTTTATTATATGGCAAAAGCGAGAACAATTTAATTCGTTTAGTGTAACTGGTATGTACTAACTGGCATTTTGCTTGCGAGAGGCGATGAGCCGAATTTCATTCTTCCAAAGTTTTCTCGTTCCCTTTACTTTTTTTTTCTCATCAGCTTTTTACACTTAAAGAAATAAATATTGTTAGATGAAAACAGTCAAAGATTTTGAATTTTAGTTCGCGACTTTTTCACTTCAAATCATTACCGGACCAGATGCCGGTCTAGATGGGAAAATCTAGACCGAGGTCAATATCCATCTCAGCCAATCAAATTCGTGAATTTGGTAGTTCCCAGTCCTTGTGGGACAGAGCCATATAATAAATACGGATAATAACCATTCCTGTGCTAGGATATTGAGCTAGTTCTTGCATACGCAAAACGTGATGGCAATGAAAAACCTGGCTTTCGTGGGTAAGAGGAAATTTATATTTTCCTCGACAAAACAGAACATTTCGCAGTCGAGTGTTTCAAATGTCCGGAGTGTTTAATCACAGTGCAATACACGGCTTAAGCTTTTTCGTTTGCCTTATGATATAGATTTTACATGCGCAAAGCAATAAAATACGCTTTTTCTGTTTTATACTCTGATAAAACATAGTTTTTTGACCAATCGGAATGCGCGGTAGTTTCTATCTTTATTATAACAAAGTATAAAACATAGAATACGCGAAAATAACTAAAAGATACTGAACAGAGAATTAGTACTTCGACCAAGTATAATTTAGTGGCTTTGATATCCTTGAGAAACTTTTTATTTTCGAAGCAGCTGAAAGGAAAATAAATTTCAAATAATTTGCATGTAGGTAACATAATAGTTACGCACCGAAATCCGTTCTACCGAGCGAAGTAAACCGGTCTACACTTCGGGGTAATATTTTGAGATATCTGTAAAAGACGAAATTCGGCGATGCTGAGGATTATTGACAAGAGAGATGCGCTATTTTCACAGTAAATATTTCGACCGAACTCTAGAGAAATTTTCAAGAAAAGCTGTTCTCTTCTTTGACACAAATGAATGCAAATATTAGATGGCCATTACCATAACAAATAATGTTATTCGCTGAAAAGAACACTTTCCTTATAGAACGTTACGTTTAAGTACGTATGCTCTTTTCAAACCAACCATACACGTTTTGGTGCTTTCAGAAGCTAGAAACGTCTGAATTTTTACTACACATTTGCGTTCAACCGTGAAGCGTGAACGTTTTTCCGTGCATGTTTATTTTTCAAACGAGACAGTTTCCCAGACAACTTTGTCGACTGGACCAATGAAAATATTTCGTTTGGAACACGAAACTATGAATGTTTGTCCAAGAAATGTAGCACGTTTTGTTCACGTGGAGTGTAAGTTTGACAAAGTTAACGACATTTTTCAGGGTTTTGGAAGCTTGGTGTCATTGCCACTTCAGAAAGATGGAGGCGCTAAAAGTAAACAAATTGGGATGAACCTATCGCACTGGAACACAGGCGGCTCAAGCTCTCGTTGAGAGGAGTTATTATTATTTTTTAATCTTTATGCGAACGTTCAGCTCGTGGAAACGTGACGTAGTTACCGCCGTCATCTACTCAGTTACATAACGACCAAGTTTTCATTACGCGAACGTGGCTCAGCGCGTATGCGTTTGTGATTTGTGGGGAAAAAACGTTAAAATGCATTTTAGTCCGGAATTTTGATAGCTTTTGTAACACAGCAAATAACTGACCTCAATTCAAACACCTCCATATGCTTGAAAGGCAGAGCGTCCATGTTTCGCGTAATGAAACTCGGTCGTTATGTAATGAGCGTAGATGACGGCGTAACTCTGTCACGTTTCACATAGCTGAACACTCACATAAAGATTTAAAAATAATAATAACTCCTCGCAACGATAGCTTGAGCCACCTGTGTTTTCAGTGCAATAGGTTCATCCAAATTTGTTCACTTTTAGCGCCTCCGTCTTTCTGACGTAGCAATGACACCAAGCTTTCAAAATCCCTGAAAAATGTCGTTAATTTTGTCAAACCTGCACTCCATGTGACCAAAACATGCTACATTTCTTTGACAAACATTCATAGTTTCGTGCTCCAAACGAAACATTTTCATTGGTCCAGTCGATACAGTTGTCTGGGAAACTGTCTTGTTTGAAAAATAAACCTGCGCGAGAAAGCGTTTACGCTTCACGGTTTAACGCAAAAAAATTGGTAGAATTAAAGTTTCCAAACGTGCAACTCCGTTTGTTTTTTCAACATTTCGCCTCTGTAGCATTGTAGCAATGTTCCTGTCCGTTTCAGGGCACAGCAGCGAGTTAAGTATAGCTAAACACAGCTAACGTCCGATAGTATCGCAGCTGAAATGTGTCTCCGAAACTATATCAATCTGATTTGAGAATCACCAACCACAGAAGACAAAAATCTCCACCGTCATTTACGCCCCTTTCATTAAAAACTCGAATCAAATGGCCTCGAGGTTAATTGACCTCAACCACAAGTTTTCCGAGGGTATTTTTTCAACTCCTGCAATTTTCAAGGCATCGTCCAAGGTTTTCGTCTCTCAGGGATGCTCCGATGACAAAAGCTGACTTGATTTTTCCAGCATTTTCTTCAAGATTTGTAGATTTCGCAGTTCAATTCTGCTTTCGCTGTAAGTTTTCATTCCACGAGAAGCGACGCTCCAGTCAGGTTTGGGAGGGGCGTGATTTTTCTCGACCAACCACAATTCTTTGCTACGCACAGTAGCCAATGAAACTGCTTCATTTTGTATAGATCATAGCTCACGTCAAATGGCGTTTTTTTTTTTTTTTCGTGTTCGCCAAAGTGGGCAAAGGCGGGGCAAAGGCCGCCTTTCGCGTATGTTAAAATAGTTTGAAATAAAAAAAAAAAAGGTTTATCTGTAGTAGTTCGTTTTGTTATTATATAAAACAAATAGATTCCATGTTGCCGTGCGTCTGTTCAGTAATAGATCACAGATGACGTCAAAATGTGGGAAGAACGACAGCGTGCACAATGTGTCACGCTACGTGACTAAACAACAATACGAAATATGGCGTGACTTCTTTCTTCCGCTCGCCTAAGTAGATGAGCAATAAACACAAAGTAGTTACAAATAGCTAGAGGTCAATGCGTAAAATAAGTACTACGTCATAGTCAGGTATTAGTGGGGAGTCAAGCACGGAGTTCGTAGGCGCAGCTAAGTGACATAGTCCTTGAGGTAACTCGAACGACGGGTAGGACGGCTAGACCGGCGTGGGCCAGATGAGAAAGCAGACTCCGAGATAGGAGCATCAATGATGTCAGACACGCTTCCACCCGGGAGAGGAGAAGACTCGGGCGCAGGAGTTATGTCAGACTGAGGTTCTGGCGGAATAGCGAGCTCGCTAGGAACTAAAGCAGGAACAGGATTGGGAGTGCTCTGAGGCGTAGGAACGTTAGCGGGTTCCTCGTCAACGTACCCAGACATGAGCGGCTCTTCGTCGATATCTTCGAGGTGGGAATCGGAGCTGTAACGGTGAGAAAGGTTAGAAGTCGTCTCCGTTAGGTCAGGAACGCGATAACATTCAGACAGTTTGACGCGATAGGATGTAGAACGCAGCTGTGAACCAGTGAACTTACGTACGTTGCACCACAGGCCATCTATGGAGACTACAAGATACCGATTGCGGGCATGCGTCTTGGAGCCATCAGAGGTAATGTAAACCAAATCGCCGACCTGAACGGGCATGGAAGGGCGAGGACAGCAGCCAGGGGCTTTGGATCTCTCACTAGCGGGGTGGTTACCGAGCCGCAAAGAGTGCTGTTGTCGAACAACTTGGAGGTCAGAAAAAGGGATCTGTGCGTTGGTGAATTGGTCGTGTTGAAGCCACATCTCGCGGGCAGACAATCCTCTGTTGCGGATACGGGTGTTAAGATTGGCAGTCGCCACAGCTAAGGAAAGAGGAGAGATTGTACCACCCTCAGGGCAAATACGGAGGAGCTCATCACCAAGTTCAGCGACGCATTTCTCTGCCACAGGATTCTTGTTTGCGTTTTTGACACGACCGACTTCCACCGCAAAGCCATACTGCCTAAGGATTTCATCACCGCAAAGCGAAGCGAAGCCAGGAGCGGGATCTACCCTTATGACGGAAGGGGGGCCAGACAGAGGGCGCAG
>JAHPZR010026065.1:5000-7500 GCA_019787425.1 Platygyra sinensis
ATTTCCGTTCGCGTATAACCACAATTCCTTGCGTTTGCTAAGAAAAAGTGATTGCAAGCCCCTATAATATAATCTTCTGCTGATTAGAGAGCTGTCTCGCTCGTTCGCTTCAGGCTCACTCGCTGCGGCAGCAATTAATAGATTTTTTCACCAGTAAAAGCCTTTGACCCAGGCCTTAAACCACTAGAGTCAGGTGGGTACCGTTTGTAAGCCCGACAATGTAATTCATCACTCTGCTGAAATTTCGTCTTTGCGCATTTTTTTGTTTCAGTCATCCTCCCTTGCATGAATATTTTTTCTCCCCACACTCCCCCGTCATCACATTTCTAATGGTCCGTCCCTTTCGAAAACTATTAAGGCGAGATTTTACCTGAAGGCTGTTTTGACGTCGTTCAACGTGGCCTTTGTGCCAATATCTCGTTCACGTTCCAAGCAACTCCAAATCCCTCCACTTAGAACATTCACCAATGTTTTGCGGGTTTGTGTAAATTTTTGGGTGATTTTTGGGCATTTTTTGAAAGAGATATTTGTTCTTAAAGGATAGATTAAATTGGGGAAAATGTGAAATGTTGAAGATTTAATGGATTTGGAAAATTGAAATTTGAGGGGAAGAATTAATAGACAGACACCAAACAGTCCCCTACCAAACTGAACTGCTTTTTTTTGAGGGGGTCAACTGTCTGGTAGTGTTCTCAACCCATTTTAATCTTAACAACTCCCTTTTAAAACTACTTCAAATTTCACTCCTAATCATGTAGAATCCCCCTTTAAGTTAATTTGATTTGATTACAATCGTGCCAACAGTCAGGTTATGAAGCAATTTCATGTAAAGTTAGGTACGATTTTGGAATTTTAGCACCATCATCTTTTCGTGCAGATAAACATTGCAATTCGGCATATAATCGTGGGAAATGTTTAACATCTCTCGCTTTCAGGTGAACATACTTCCAGGAACTTTCTCAGTTGTGGTTTTCACTTTTTTTCCTTCTCCCTTCGCCAGACAGATCAGTTTAAAAGCGTCCTTTCACTAAGACATATAATATCTCCTTGCCCTAAAATACCTCAATAGGCTCTACTAATTTATTAGTAATTGAAATTCATGAAAAGAAACTCACTAAAGAAATGTCAAATGTGAGTAGTGAACAAATAGTGTTGACATTGACCGCAACTGTTTACACTACCGGCCTTAGCTACATTACAACCAAAATTAGAGCACGCTTATAAGAACCACCTCATGATACATGTAATGAAAAGACAAGGTATTGAAAACGTATAATATAATCTAACAAGGCTGCCCATTTCTCTGGGAATACGAAATTTTACTGAAAATCAACCCCTGTTTCAACTAAGTAGTGGTCAGTACCGCAGTAGAAGTCTAAGCAAGGCTTGAGAGATTTCCCGTACAATAAGTCTCATTGAGTTCTCCAAGCGTTAAAACTCAATAAATCTTATCACGTAATGTCAAAAAGTTCGCTGAGAAACTTTAAATCGCATTTTATAACATAGCTATATGCTAGCGCGCGCTGTGATTGGCTAATTTTCTATGAAAAAGAAATGGATGGTTCATAGAGATGGTTCATGCTGACGCCATCGTCGGTGAAATTTCTTGCCAGCGAAAGTTTTTCTCACAACTTTTTTCGAGTAAAACTTAACTTTAGCTGTTACTAATAGCTAGTGTTTTTCAACATTTGAGTTAGGGTTTCTCGATGACTTTGGAGACTTGGAAAATTAATGTGTCTGAAATGGTTGCAGAAACATCAGTGCTACCGGTGAAAACAACACGTGCACGCGCACGTGCACGTGTAGCGAAACGTGCTGTCAGTGAAAACAACACGTGCACGTGCACGTGCAGAACTTGCAATTTGATAAGTGCAGAAAAAGCGACTTTTCAGCGTGAAAAATGTCTTGCTATGTTATAAAAGCAATGGACAATGCCTAGCTAGCGTCCATCCAATTCGGGATCCACTTGAATAGTTGGGAGAGCACTTAGGTAGCTAGAGATGCTCTCGGCTGCGCCTCGAGCATCTCTTACGCTACCTTCGTGCTCTCCCAACTATCCGCGTGCATCCCGAATTGGATGGACGTGCGCTAGGCATTGTCCATTCCTTTATTAGTCAACGGATGAGATTCGTCATTTCCACACAAAATGCTGAAATTTCCGCTACTTTGTTGAATTTTATGCGTATCAAAATTATGAGTGCCCACAACTTTAAATACAGATAATTGTAGCTTAGGCTTTGTACATTACGCTGATAACAGTCATCATTCATAAAGAGGTCCCACTTTTGAAAAAAATCTGTTTGTTTGGAGACTATGTCAGCAAAGATGGCAAAGACGTCTTTAAGAGAATCACGTTAAGACGTCATAACTTTGCTTGCGTTAAAGATAAGCAGATAGTTTTTAGTTGTGTGGAAAGAAGAAAAAATTATGCAGTAATTCGGAAAGAATTAGGTTGTTTCATCGAATGTGCGAAGTTTGAGCAAGCATAGCGTAACCCCCA
>JAHPZR010026065.1:12500-27500 GCA_019787425.1 Platygyra sinensis
TAGATAACTGGCTGACGAATAACCATATTACCGTAGATAAAATATATTACCTTCGCAGTCTGTTTGTATTTTTCTTACGAATTTTAGTTTTCAAATTTATTTCGCAACCGCAGAAAAGGCCATCCCCTTTTTTTTCCCTGTTTACGGTCGTCCGACCGACCCAGATTTTCGCGTTTTCAAAAAAAAAATTATGAAGAAGGCAATGACATATATTTGACTGGTTTTTCAGCTTAGCTTAGTTTGTCATCGATTGTAAAGCCACGCGTCTATTGTGACTGATTTTTTAGTAAGACTTCAACAACTACAAAATCTCAAGAAATCGTCACTTTAATCTAAAATACAGACGATGTTTTGTGCTGGCAGTGCTGCGCATAATTTCTGGCGAGATCATGCATCGCGCGCGGTAAAAAAATGGCGGCTTTTTGTTCTGTGACCTATCAATTTTTTCTTTTATTTTCAATTGAGTAAAAATATTTTTTATTTAAAATAAATATGGACCAATTCTCAGTGTAGAAAAAGAAACGATCGTCGGAAACGTGGATCTAGTAAGCAATCGTGACTATAATCATGGTGCTATTGTAAGGATTTATGGCAGGGTTCGTACTCTTTTGAGTTGTTTAAATTCTATGACTTCCCATGACTTTTTCCATGACCTTTTCAAGTTTTCCAAGACGTTAGGATTAGCTGTCAGTTTCAAAAATTCAAACCCTAAACTTGTTTTAGAGCGTTTTTTAGCCTTGAACAGTCCAACAGACAAACTTCTGGAGTTCACCAAAATGGGTGCCGTTTACGCTGCTTAATTAGTGTCTCTATCTTGCATTGTCCTTGCCTTGTGATCCGCAGTAAATAACCTATCAAACAGAATTTTAATTTTCCATTACTTTCAAGGACCACCATGACCTGAACGAACCCTGTATGGGTATAAAAGAACAACCTCGTTCCCAGGGCCTTTTCCCTGGCTCGAGGGCGGGACGTGAAAAGGCCCTGGCATCGGCTAGTGACGTGCCCACCTTACACCTGGAAATCCTGGGTGTAATAAATTAGTGAGTTTGCATAATCAAAAGTGCCAAAATCGAGATTGCAGAGACACTGTCTGTGCTTTTCGACTTGGATCTGCTTTTAAACGTTGAAACTTTGCGAAGTTTTGTTCAGTTAAAGCCACTTCAAGTGAAATGTTTTGAATATTTACCGAAAGGCGAAGATATTGTTGCCGTTCTACCGAATGGCTTTGCAAATCTCTGCTGTTTCAGCGTCTACCGGATTTCTTGCCTGTCACTGAAGAAGGACAATTAATAATATTTTCTAAAATACACGAATTCTACGGTTCGTGATATTTATACTTTTGCCGTTTTCTGTTCGGTCACTCGACCATTTTGTCGCTTCACTCGTGTTTATGTGGGGCACTTATGCTGTCCTATGCTGTATTCAAGTAGAAAAAGGCCCTGGGAACGAGGTTTATAATAGAGGTGCTGTTGCTCGTAAACGAACCTGGGCATGGGATGGGGACCCCTCCTTTTTATTTAAATATTTTAGTTTCTATAATATAAACAATCAACAGGCAAAGTTTGGCAAAAATTTCAGTGCAGGCTCTATTTCAGTGGAATGACCTTAATTGCGACGTCCATCTTTTCTGCCGTCCATCTTTTCTGCCGTCCATCTTTTCTGCCGTCCATCTTTCTGTCTGCTTTTATGTCGACTTTGTAACCTCGTCTTGTCGTTTCCAGGCTCCACAGACACTATGCTGAGGTACTGGGTCTCCTAGTTCCAGACTTCTTCTCCTTTTTTTTTCGGCCTTTTTTTTTTCTTTCCCGACCGACCGACCCAAAATCAGAAAACGTATTCGACAGTAACCGAAAAAAAAAGGGGATGGCCAAACCGGCAGAAAAACAGAATCCTGTTGCAACGCGCTAAAATTAGACTTGAGTGAATAAGCCAATCAAATGGGAGCATTGGTCGTCCGTTGGGATTTGTGATTGACAGACTGAACACCTCAGCCTCGTTATATAGGATCGCTCCGTGTTTAAGTGAATGTATTAATTCCATATCATTTTTGAAATCATGAACGAAAAACCGAAACTATCACAAAGGTTCAAAAAGTCGATGATGGTAGGCACGCTCAAGGTATAACAGCACTAATAATATACAAGCAACAATTTCTGCATTCTGATTGGTTCAGAACATGTCAGTTAATCCCAACGCAGTGCAAAAAAGTTTAATTGAGTGTAAAAAAGTGTAATTAAGTTTGAAAATGATTGACAGCTCCTACTTTGCGCACAGACAAACAAAATGGGGGACAAAAATTAAACGAAGATTGAAACTCTTTACCTTCATTTCAATACAATTACCTCATAACGAAGCAACGTGCAAAGCTCAACAACAATTACTAAACTAGCAAAAGCGAAGAAGATATACACAAAAGCCGTGGGGTCAAAAATTTGAACTTAAACTTGAGCTTGAGTGAATGGTAATGTGCCGGCGTCAATGACTACATTACAAAATACCAGTTGAAGAAGTAAATTTTAAAATTCTTGAGAACCACGAAATAAAGCACGAAGAAGGATCCAACAAGACGTCGTAAGAACCGGCCACATCTTACTTTTTAAGACAAAAAGTGCAAGCATTCTACTTTTGTGAAAGAACTGAAACGGTGACCTTAGAGATTAGAAAGGTTGTTCCCTAACAAAACCCGGTAAACGCTCCAGGAGGCAAATCTAACCTGTACAACGTCCATTGAAGAGGCTAAAGTCAGGCAGCAACCAGGAGAGGTTAAAAAGATGTCCTTCAGAGCTAAGAAATTCCGTGTCTTGGTAGATTTTAGCTGCGTTGCGCGGTATTTTGGTCAAAGTAACTTGTGCCACGGCCAGGTTCAATGGTTTCTTGCACACAGTTTCTGAACCACTCAAAAAACATTTGGCAAGAAAGCCGCATCAAAACCGCAAGGAGTTTTTCCTCTGCTTTGTGGTGAAGTTCTTCAATTCATCTGTGAGTAAAGACTGCTTTTAACTGTAAAACGAAACTGCTCAGTGAGAGAGTGAATGAATTTTTACGCTTGAATTCACCTGTCAAATTTTCATCTAATAAAGTTTTTGTAGCTTGCTGCCTCCATTTGTCACGCAAAATACTGAAACGTGACAGAAATTGTTACTTGTATATTATTAACAAGTAATCAAATGATTTTTCTCGTGCAATTTGGAATAAACAAGCACTCGTAAATTTTTCAAAGACTACAAATTTCACTCGCCCTACGGGCTCGTGCAATTTTTTGTAATCTTTGAAAAATTTACTCGTGCTTATTTACTCCAAATTGCACTCGAAATCATTTGATTACCTATACAAATTACATTGAAATGCACCTTCAAAATTTTCTCGGAGAGGCGCCTGGAACCCCCAATAAAAGGTGGGCCCTCTCCTCTCCACGTGGCCCCGATAAAACCACTGCAGTAATTTTTATCAGCATTGTCCGTTGCCTACTCAAAGTTTTTCTTCGGCCCTCTTCTTCAATTTTTTGGGAGAACCCTATCAAACTGACTGACAATGCTCCTCGAATCAGCGTACTGTCAATATCCTACTGGATTGCGTGACGAACGAATGCAACCTTACCCCAAGGGGTGTCATGTTACCGGCCGGTAAAAGCGTTATAAATTTCTCTCGTAATGTTTGTATCAGAAGAGAACCAAATACTCGTCATGCTGTATTAATAAACCCTTGTTATACCACAAATTATTTGCTCGTTGGCACTCTATCGATAAGTATACCTAATGATAAAACATAGAAATAGCATGTTTTTTTTGTTTTGCGCCCGTAAAATCTACATCATAAATCAAATGAAGAAGCCTAAACCGTTTATTACACTGTGATAAAACACTCCAGACATTTGAGAAACTCGAGAAATGTAGAAAACTCTCCCCTGCGGCTCGTGTTTTCTACATTTCTCTCGTGATCACAAATGCCTTGGTGTTTAATCACATTGTAATACCCGGCTTAAGGTAATTCCTTAGTATTGCATTGCGCATCCCTACTGCGCACGATTTTCGCGTCATCAGCGCGCGCACACGAGCGCGTGCAAGTGCAAAACGTAAGAGATTTCCCTTAAACTAAGCTCGATAACGCAATAAATTCTCCTTTTCTCTTAAACGAGCACGGTGACCCCCGATCTTTCTTTTAGGTATTTGCTAAGAACAGTCTAATGAAAAGCATATTTGAAGAGGAAAAAAAGTTTGATAGTAGAACATGATTTTTTTTGGAAAATAGTTCCCAACTGGGTGTATTTTGGCCAAGGTGAGGACTTCAAGTTAGCCACGGAACTGTCCGAAAAAGTACAATATTCCCGCAACCAGGCAATCAAAAACGGCTTAAATGAAGCAATACTGCTCATGTCAAAAAATGAAGCTTTAGTTTCAAGACAGAACTTTGTTCCTTTCAAGTAACCAAGATTTAACTCTGCGTGAAGGTGATTCGAACTTTTAACACGAAACCAGTAAAAATACCCCATTTTAAGAGCTTGCTGACGCGTAAGCAAGCACGGTGACCCCATTTTTTTATTACATTTTTATAATGTTCATACCATGAATGTTCATTACGCCAAGTTTTAAAAAAAGTTTGATAGTAGAACAATTTCAAGGGAATTACCTTAAGCTTCTTCATTTGTTCATTTATGATCGAAAACCGCGTTTCACGCCGATTGATTTTCATTGCACTTTGGGCGAAATAATTGTTCCCCCGCGTTTTCCACCAGGCCCCGTGTTTTGCCCTGAGACCTCGTGTTTCCTACCAGACCCTGTGTTCTCCACACCCCAGGACCCCGTGCCCCGTACTCCGGGAACCCGGCCCGCGTTTTCCACCTAGCCTCTCTTAAACAAGAAATCTGTGCTAGTAAAGACATGCCGTCACGAAAACGAGGTTCTTCGTGGCAACCAATCAGACGAATTGTGGTCGCTCCAACTGTTCCTGAATTTTAAACATTTATAACTGTTATCCTCTCGTAGACAACTCCCAGTCTAATGATCGTCTAGAGCGTCAAACTCGAGTAACTAGTAATACTTTCCTTCTTATATTTGTGTTTTGCTCCGCACATTTCTGCATCGAGCACTCCTAGGTTGATGGGTGGAGCAATTATATTTTTTTGTTCATTCGTTTATATATTATATAAATAACTATACATAACTAAAAGCATTATAAGCTGGACAAGTAAAGTATCTGTAAATTGACCTGTTGCGTGGGGTGTTTTGTTTGTTTGTTTGTTTGTTTCTTAGTTTGAAACTGCCATGGTAATATCGTTTATCTATGACTAAAAAATTTACATCAGCTTTTAAATTTCGTGCTAAATATTGTCACATTGACTTGTAATGTTTAAGCGCAAAAGCTAATTTGTAAAAGTATTTTTTTTTCGAACATTATTCTAAGCAGGAAGCTCAAATGTAACTAAAGGCCTAAAGCAAACATATCAGTGACGTCATCTATTGTTATTAATATGCCAACCAGAGAACTATTGGCTGGTGAAACAAAGAGTTCTTTTGTTTAACGTTTTCAACATTTAAATAACAAAAACAATGTTTGTAAACAAATATCTTTGCTATTTACACGCTGCGATTTGTCGTGCCGATTTGTCGGCCCCGAGAAATCGTGAAGCAAATCGGCGCGTGTAAATGGCGACCCGATGCGCGCGCGATTTCAGTCCGACATGTCGGCCGATTCGGAAAAAATCTGTGATCGCTTCACAGATTTTCCCGCGTCGGGGCCGATTTTACAGCCCAAGCGTACGTATCCCTTCGCAAAATGGCGGACGTTGAAAGTAAACCTGCTAGGAAAAAAAGGTCGTTTGATGAAAAGGAGATCAACCTTCTTATATCACAGTGGTCGGAATATCCCTGCATTTTTGACAAAACTAATCCCGACCACAAAGACCAAAACAAACGCGCCGATTTGCTTCACGATTTCTCGGGGCCGACAAATCGGCACGACAAATCGCAGCGTGTAAATAGGCCTTTAAGTAAACATTTGCAATCGCGTGCTCGTTGATCGAGTAAACAATCTCCGGTGCGACTGATTCGAGTATTTCCCCTGGTCTGATTAACAAAGTACACACTATTTACATTTCCGTTCCCTGGTTCAGGTTCAGGTTCAGGTTCTTCCACTGATTCCAAATAATATTCGACCCGATACTACTGACCTTTTCAAATGCAATCACAGGCGGCCCAGACGTTGAATACGATTAATACGTGACATTAGTCTGTTGACGACTGCGTTACGATTTTAGCCGTTTATAAGACAATTCATTGGATTGCTTCGAAAATTGCTCTAAATGCTACCTATGGAAAATAATCTCAATAAAATGGCTTACCTTATGTTTACATTGCGTTATTTCGATCTCTCTGGGTTCCTGAAGGTGGTTTAGAGAACGTAAAACTCGCCTAAATGGCTCTAAACCACCTCCAGGAACCCAGAGACATCGAAATAACGGCATATTGTAAAACATGGAGTGGAGTGGAGTGGAGTGGACTGGAGTGGATTTGTAAAACATGGAGTGGATTTGTAAACGGTGGATTTGTAAAAGGTGGATTTGTAAAAGGTGGATTTGTAAAAGGTGGATTTGTAAAACATGGATTTGTAAAACATGGATTTGTAAAACATGGATTTGTAAAAGGTGGATTTGTAAAAGGTGGATTTGTAAAAGGTGGATTTGTAAAAGGTGGATTTGTAAAAGGTGGATTTGTAAAACATGGATTTGTAAAAGGTGGATTTGTAAAAGGTGGATTTGTAAAACATGGATTTGTAAAAGGTGGATTTGTAAAAGGTGGATTTGTAAAAGGTGGATTTGTAAAACAATTTGAAATTAAAGCGCGCGACGAGAAAAGTACGGATTTTTTTTTTTCGCGCAGATCAAATCGAAAACCGTGCGGGGGACAATAAGCGGCAAGCACGTAACACTTTTGAAAGAAAACCGGATGTTATATAATAACCAGAAGATGTGCAAGCGGCTAACAAGTTTTGATTTCTTTTTTGATTTATTTTGAATGGCGTGACAATGAAAACCAGCGAAATCAGGACGCACAATAACAGAAGAAACAATAACGTCAAGGTCTTCCAAAGATTAAGGTTGAAACTAATTAACTGTTTGCTTGAGATTCGCTTATAAACTAAACCCAGTTATTTTTAGCTTGGATCGAAATTGACCAATTACGAAACTTCGTGTCTTCCTTGGAGGTCCGCATGAAAAAGAACCCATTTCTGCGCTGGAGTGAATGTTTGACCTTTGACCTATAAAATCTTGCATAATTTTAATTCTAGCGCGAAAGTTTACACGGCGCGCTTGAGATCGAGATGGCGGCTTTCAAGCTTCCATCTCTTTCTCTTAAAAAGCGAAGACGGCAGTTATCTTTACCAGAGTTTAGGTGGAATTCTATAAGCCTAAAGGAAGAACTAGGAAGAGGAACTTTTGGAACAGTTTATTTAGCTAAATGCACCGGCGAGGAGCAATGTGTTGTTATTAAGAAACTTAAATGATCTCAATGCTTCAAGTGAAAATCTTGTTCTCGTGAACAGCTTGATGATAAAATCAAAACATCTGATGCGCTCATATGGAAAGCTCGCGTGGAAAACAAGCGATGTTTGAAAGTTTTGAACCTGACAAAGAATATGCATGCATGTGCTCAACTAAACTTTACACAACAGTTTATCATCCCTTATCTAACCCTTTGCCACTCTCGATTATCATTCTGTGTCGTGTTTCACCCTAAAAAATCACTGACTCGTTGAAGACTTGGAATTGGCAGTTGTTAATGTTTTTTTCCGGCGAAAATCTGTTCAGCTCTTTCAGAGGTAACGCGTTCACTTCTTGTTTGGCCGGGCCTTTATAAAATAAATAAAGAACTTGTTCTCGTGCATTGTTGAGTTATATAAGCACTTGAGAATTAAGCGCCTCGTGCTTCTCTATGCACGTTTGTCAAAAGCGTTTGTTGCGCCCTGCTTGGTGCTTGAACTTAAAAAAATGATGTTTCTATGAAAATCGCGCAAATTTTGCATTTTCCGTCTTTGTTTGTCCATAGCTGAAGAGTATAGCGGGAATCTTTTTTTCGATCACCTGTCGAGTCAGGGGAGCATCACAAACAGCAGTGTTAAAGCGTGTAGCACCCATGTTTCTTTGTCGTTGTTGTTGTTGTTGTTGCTGTTGTTGAACTGATGTTTGAGAAATTTACAATATTTCGTTCAACAAAAAAAATGTGGAACAAACGTGTAGCACCGGCTCAAGCAGTTCAGTTTATTGATTCGAATTCATCCGTTTCTGACCAAGAAGTGTTACAATACGTTGTGATAAAATATGGAGGAATTATTTCTTTGTATGCTTTCCTTACAGTTAATGTTAAGTGAATTAATAGTAAAAATAAAGAATGAATTGTTTGGAATGTATGTAAAAGTAAATGCATGTAATTATTTGAAATGTATACCATTGATATTGTTTGCCAGAAGGATCTGCAAATAAAATAAAGTTTATTGTTTTACCTTTGTTTAATAATTTTTTTTACAAATCCACCTTTTGCACAAACTAGAAAAAACAAAGATTTATGGAATTAAATAACAGTTGATTTTGTTAGCCGCTTGCACAAACGTCTGATTAATTATACTGTGGGATAACATCCGGTTTTCTTTCAAAAGTGTTACGTGCTTGCCGCTTATTGTCCCCCGCACGGTTTTCGATTTGATCTGCGCGAAAAAAAAAAATCCGTACTTTTCTCGTCGCGCGCTTTAATTTCAAATTGTTTTACAAATCCACCTTTTACAAATCCACCTTTTACAAATCCATGTTTTACAAATCCATGTTTTACAAATCCACCTTTTACAAATCCACCTTTTACAAATCCACCTTTTACAAATCCACCTTTTACAAATCCACCTTTTACAAATCCACCTTTTACAAATCCACCTTTTACAAATCCACCTTTTACAAATCCACCTTTTACAAATTCACCTTTTACAAATCCACCTTTTACAAATCCACCTTTTACAAATCCACCTTTTACAAATCCACCTTTTACAAATCCACCTTTTACAAATTCACCTTTTACAAATCACCTTTTACAATCCACCTTTTACAAATCCACTCCATGTTTTACAAATCCACTCCAGTCCACTCCACTCCACTCCACTCCATGTTTTACAATATGCCCGAAATAACGCAATGTAAACATAAGGTAAGCCATTTTATCGAAATTATTCACCACAGGTAGCATATAGAGCAATTTTCGAAGTGTTCCCATACATTGTCTTATTCTTGGCTTGCACTGTCACGCAATATAAAAATAAATCGAAAACCGTTGAGTGGATGAAGCCAAGTCAAGAAATCGGGATGCTATAGGAGACTGGTAAAGATGAAACTTGCCCAAGCGTTAAGTCTGTTCGTTTTCCTAAACCAGAGATATTCGTCGAAATATTCTGCACAAATTTACAGAGCCCAGAATGGAGCCGCCATGTTGGTATACCTCCGTGGAACACCAACATGGCGGCCGGAAAATAGTGTAATCATCTCGAACTTACTTTGGCTATTTAGGCGACTTATTATCTGTTCTGAAAAAAAAGGCATGTACATAAGCGCTTTTCCTTCTACATTAACCTCTGAATAGGCTGAAAATTACGACATAAGAAGATATTTTTCAACAAACGCGCTCGTAGCTTTATGTCACGCACCGCCATAACTCTGAAATTCAAAATGCGCTGATCAAATGGTGAGAGTTGCGAGATTCTCTTGCCGATTTTTCACAGAGATGGCAGGGAATAAGGCAGAGAAGAAGAAGCAGGACTCTTCTATGCACTTTTAGACTCTGATTTAATGAAAAGGTGTGTTTTTCAGGGTCGATAATTTCTTTTAATTTCGCGCTGTGAATGAATAAAATCCGCTCGCCGGCTAGTTGTTTTGTGTTTGTTTTATAGAGAACAGGTTTGTAAGAAAACTGTTTACTCCGGTATCGAGTTTTGGATAGTTTCTTGTTGTTTCTGCTCGTTTGGCGAGTTTGCAAAAGCTTTTGAAAGGCAAGTCTGACGCGTATGTGTAGTTCATTTGCATAGTGCAGCGCGTGCACTTTCGAGTCCGAGTCGGTGTTTTCAGATTTTGAACAAATCGTGAAAGAGATTTGTTTCGTTGTCTTTTGTGCTGAGATACTACAACAATTTTCACCAACGTGCACCAAAAGGCTACTAACATCATGTGTGTTTCTCTCACATAGTGAAACTTTACAGATATTTACACTGCGAAAATAAAATAGACAAGGAGTTCTGACTCAATCGAAATCTTTATTCGACTTTGATTAAGGACGGTGCCTACTAAATACAAAGGTTTTTGCGCCAAGTTAGGACCACGCGGAAAAAGTAGATATTTGCAAGGGCTATTGGAATCCACAAAGAAAAATAGGGGTAGCCACGCATTTTTTCGAGATAATTAGCCTTGAATCTCAACAAAAATGCTGACATCGGCATTTTTCTGAAAAAAGCGGGAAACGATATTTCTTCACAGATTTCCTTAGAATTCGCCTTTACATACAGAAAGGCAAACACATTTAAAAAGATCTTTAAACTACATGGCAAATGGTAACATTAAAATCATTTTTGTTACGTTTTTAGTAACAAAATCGTTGCAAAATCGCTTTGAACGTCTCTGACAGCCTTCCTCTGGTTCAGCTAAAATACACTCTTAATAACTTTTGCTCACGACCAGAAACTAATCACATGTTGAATAGGCTTGCCGCTTCCATTTCGCAACAAAAAATGTAGGGGTAACCACGCGTTTTTTAAAGTTATGTATCTTTTTTGAAAACTTTTACGGTGCCCGTTACATTTTGTCCTGTCACCTCCCCAGTAAGTAAGACATTTGCGTGTCTGCGCGCGCACTACGCCATCTGCAGGAACATGTTTGCAGTTGGATTTCAGTGTAATTTTCGAAAGATAACAGCTAGATTTTCAGCTGAAGGACGTTAACAGTTAGTGGCTAGCGATATGCTGCTATTCTGGTCTCCCTGGTTTAAGTACAGGTTCATTAAAATTGATTTGGTCACCGTAGGAAAATTTTGCTTTAATTTTAGTCGTGTGCTTGGTGGCGTAGTTGATTGCGTCAATGTCAACCCCAGCGCGCGCGCGCTTAAACCATGGCTTGCGTGATGCGCAGAACGTGTGCGCACTAACAAAAGTAGGCACCGTCCTTAATAAAAGCGTCATCGTAACTTTTCTGATTATTTCTGCTGTATTCACATAATTTCAGCCAGGCTTTTTAATATGTTCGCAAACAATAAACCTTGAACATATTCAAAAGTAGAGATAGCATATGAGTTCGATGTACTTTTTCACACTAATGTGCGAAGTCCATGCAATTTGCCCTGTTTTACTACCTGTGCAAAACACGCATCGGCGCGCGCTCTCATTCATCGACAACAATCAATTTATTGGATTTTTCAAACCTAAGCCGCATCTACGGGCATAAACCTATTGTCACTTATTGGGCCTAAACTCTGCTACATCCAAACATATCCAAATAGTTTTTTTTCTGTGTTATGGAAAAGTTGTTAATCTTCTTCATATATGAAATTTAGATTGGAGTAATCTGAAGTTCAACAGTAAAAGCATAGTTAGTAGAGGGGACTGGTTATGAAACTCGGCAAACTTCAAAGGGCTAAACAATAGCGCGGTCTCCGATGTTGAACAGACCGATCACGTGAATCTGACCGTGCACAAGTTCATTTAAGATGGCGGACAGTACAATTGGTCTGCTTCTGTGTGGAGACGATTTTAAAGCCATTTTGGACGTTTTGGAAGACACTGAAGAAGTAGAAGAACAGTGTGTGGTCATAGTTAGAAATGTAAGTTAAAAAGTGGTAATTCTGAGTCGAAATTTCGCATTACTGTACTTAAATTTACTATGCATAGGCCGCTCGACTCGTGTAAACAAACGAAATCCAACAAACGCTCACGCAAATATTAAGCTTATATCAAGGCTGTGCTCTAACGGCGCCCGGTCGCCTCAGGCGACTAACATTTGGTCTCGGGCGACTGAAAAAGAAAAGCGGTCGCCCGTCCGGGCGCCTAGATTTCGGCGTGTGTGAAAACCCGAAACGAAACCAGCGAACGTATTGAAATGGAACGGAACGGAACGAAACAAAAAGAAACTTCCTCGTGTTCCCGCGCTCCCGTTAGCCCGAAAAACAAAAGCGCTGAAAGCGCATCAATAGCCTGTGTGATAGTGCATGGCCAAGCTTTCTTGTCCATTGAACGACGCGATAAAGCGAGCAACTGATTGTAACTAACATTTTATAATTTTACTTGCTAATTTGATGATATTTACAGAAAAAAATCCGGTAGGACAACAAAAAGAATTGCTCACGCTCAAAGTTGTCACGTCTGTGTTATGTAATATTGTTCCACATGATTTAACACGAAAAATTATTTGTCCTTGCCCGTGAGAAACTGCACGATTTTTGCACAAGCATGTGTTGAAGATCTAATTTTTCTGTTGAAGTGGTTGATGCTTATGTTTCATTTTTGTGTTTCAACAGTTTCGACAGTGGAGTGCGTGATCAATAAAACGAAACCCTGTCCTTTATGCAAATTTTTGTTTATTTAATTAGCTTCGTCCGTGGCATGCAAGATGTTTATCAGCACCATATTTGGCGACTTGCTTAATCACTCGATCAAAATTTGGTGAAAACGAAAGTTTAAAATAAGAACCCTTTTGTTCCGAAACCTATTTCAGTGGTCTTGAAAGAAATTTTAAGCGCGGTTTTAACACCTATGTATGTGGTTAATTTACAACAGGATTTCATGATATCACAAGTTCGCCAAAAAGAGTACGTGACAGCTAAATTCAAAAACTCGCTTCTCCGCCCGCGTCCGGTGAAATGAATATTGAACGAGAGAGATTTAAGATGAAACTGTTTGGCAATTATGCGGATTCCCTGGAACTGTAAAAAGTATACAACGCTACTCTTTCAAAACGTCACGGATTAGTAAAGATTGTCATTCAGCAATGGTTCCCTCGGCCAGATGTCGCACAAACTTACACTCAAGTTTTAATTTAACATCCTATCAATGGTTTCGTCTACTTTCTGAAAATTTTAACTTTCTTGCAAATAGTAAGTTGCAATAACGAAGGCTTCCCGATTTACCCTTACTTTCTTTAATGAAAGCTAGATAAACTTTGAAGTTTGATAATTTGATTATTTGTAACAGTGATAAATACATTTACTGTGAAGTCAAACTTGTTTATTGTCAGTAAGCAGGCAAGAATAATCATCACTGAGATTCTGCGTATGCCATAAAACAACAGTAAAATGCTAAATTCTATGATTATTATTTTCATGGTTAATTTTTAGCTAATTAAAACCATGAAATGAAATATTAATTAATTAATTAATTAATTATTAATTAATTAATTATTTTGGCCGACCAACCTGGAAGGCTGGGCGACCTACTTGTCATGGTTAGGTGCCCGAAGGGCACCCTGAAAATTTTCCTAGAGCACAGCCTTGTTATATACCGCTTTCCTTTGATGCAAATCTCCTCTAGGACTGTTTTGAAACAAGGAATACTTATACAAAAGCTTCGAGAAAGCTCTAAGCTCTGAGATGTAGTGATTTGTTTATATATTATTTTGAGGGGTAAACCTTGTTATGTATAGAGCTTCCTTCACAACACTCGATCGAAAAAAGCGTTCGTACAATTTCCCCTTTGAATTTTTGATGTTTTAACCATTTAGTAGTCTATTTGTTTTACAGTTCTTGGTAGGATCAGTGTCAAGAAATTATTTGTTTTGACTGCGGAAAGGAGTGTAAAACCAGAGGAGGTTTAACTGAGAGACAGGGCTGTAAAACACAACAATCAATAGGAAGGATTGCAGCAAGTTTAATAGTTAAGCCCAAGTGTTCGTGTAGAAATAGTCGGCCGTGCTGTCCGTAATGTAAAGGAAAATAAATTGTTGAAAGTTTGAGGATTGAGTGTAGCAATTATTCATAGCCAAAAGGAGATAAGAATTAATTCTCTAAAGGCAGTGGATTTTCTAGGAATGCTGCAGCAACACTACTGGCAACAAAAATTGCTGACTATTTTCTGGCATACTCGAAGCAACAAAAACACTTAACTGAAAGCAGTCATCTGATTCTAGTCAGAAGCTTGTGTCAGTTTTGAACTGTGGTGGACTCTGGATATAACCACTCAACCTGCTCAGCAGATATTTTTAATAGCAGAATGTCATGTCAGGCAATTTACATCAGAAACTGAATTGCAAAGGTTGGATATTTCTTGTATAACTCATAATGCAATGAGTGATAGTGACATTTGCAATTTGATCGTATCAGATGCAGAACTTGAACCGGAGAGTCGTGTTCGCAAGGATGTCTCGCATGGCATTGTAAATGTGTATATAGGTGTGCTCTCATTCTCTTTTGTCAAGGATATTATTCAGCGATATAAGATTGCGGCAATGCAAATCAAAGCAAGGGCATTACGCAAAGAAATCAGTCGAATTTGCAAAGGGGAAGAGCAACAAAGGCAGGTCTGAGACTGTTAATTCACATTTCAATTTGACTATTTTGTTAATTACATAGGTACCTAATGATCAGTACCACCATTCACATAATACCAGTGAGGACAATAAATTTCATGGTAACACCAGGGAGCTAGAAGTACTCTAAATTTAATTGAACTTAACATTCATTGGTGTGTAACAACCACATGTTACCAGTGATGGTGATAATTTACTCACAGTTACATAAAATGACACTTAAGAACCCTAAATGGTGTCAGTTAAGAGGCTGCTTTTTTTTCCTGAGTAGTAGACACCTAACCTCCATGATCAACATAACATCCTAGCTAATGGTCTCCATGCCTTTCTTAGAGTACTTGTACATGTGAAATGATAAAATTCATTTCAGCTTTCATGACACTGGCCCAGTGGCATATTCTGAGATAGACTTGATGTATTATTATCTGCAGCAGAAGTTTTATTTTGATCGATTTGGGACTCCT